>CAHIKZ030002411.1:237500-245000 GCA_903632075.3 Acanthosepion pharaonis | reverse complement strand
TAAAATGAAGATAATTAACTATAATAGAATGAATTTGATTAAACATTTACTCATGGTGTAAAATCAAGAAAAATTAGAAATGTTACTTGTCTAATTATTTATTCATATAACACTATATAATTTACATATATATTAAACTATGATTATATTAAAACTGGTGCTGAAAATTTCTCAACCCAAAACACTTTCCCAGTATTCTATTTTGTATGAAATTTATGTCGCCTCAGAATTAAATTTAAGGCCAAACATTTCAATGTTCACAATGTTTTATCTTTGAATTTTCTCCCTTTTTCTTCATCACAACATGTCACATTGGAAAGTTCTTATTCTGATAACTTTGTCAGAAAAACAAGCAAACTTGGACTTTTGTGCCTGCGAAAAAACAGAATGCCAAAGGTCAGTTTTTCCCTTGACACCGCTATTATTTTAACTACCTTCACTCCTCATCAAGTTTATTCTTTTAAAATGTGATGATTAGAACTGTAATAAAACTGAAACATATCATGATTTTTTTAAGCACAGTTTAGATGTGGCACAAGGCCCAAATTATGGGTCACCTAGTGAGCATAGACCTCACTTTTTAGTTGTAACTGATCTAGTGAGTCAAGTTTGCTAACTCTTACACCCCACCAAGGTGCCCATAAAAAAACTGAAACATATAAAAGTGAATTTACACATTTTTTTTTATTCTTGAGAATTTTCAACAAAAATAATAAAACTATTTATTTCTTAGATTGCTTATTTACAAGAATAATTTTATAATAACAATGTTCTAAAAAATAATACAATTAATATAACACAATATTCATCATTTTCCAACTTATAAAGAAATAAATATGAAAACAATTTTTATTCATCAATTTATAAAAATTTACTAAATTATTAAAATATGTGAACCAACTCTAAGGAAATCATTATTTACCAATTTATAAGGTTTGAATTGATTGGCAATCATTCCAATAAACAATATAAATAAATAGTGTAATATTTTTCTGATAGATAGATAGATGGATAATGAACAAAATTAGAGAGATAGATAATGAAAGGAATTAGATAGATAATGAAGAGAATTAGATAGATAAAAAGAGATAAAAAGATAGATAAACGGATAATGAACAGAATTAGATAGATAGATAGATAGATAGATAGATAGATAGATAATGAACAGAATTAGATATTGAAAAGAATTAGATAGATAAAATTAACAGATATATAAATAATATAAAACATAGATAGATGGATAATGAAAAGAATTAATTAATAAATATGAATAGAATTAGATAGATAGATAGATAGATAGATAGATGATGAATAGAATTAGATAGATAAAAAGATAAATAGATGGATAATGAACAAAATTAGATAGATAGATAAAAGATAGATAGATGGATAATGAACAGAATTAGATAGATAGATAATGAACAGAATTAGATAGATAAAAAGATAGATAGATAGATAGATATTGATGAATAAAATTATTTTGATAGATTCAAAAAAATTAGATAAAATAATACACACAATTAATATATATAGATAATGGAAAAAATTTTAGATAGATAATGAACAGAATTAGAATGATAGATAAATAGATAATGAACAGAATTAGATTGATATAAACAGATATATATGTATAATAATATATATATATGTATAATAATATATGTATTAATTTTTTTTATATGAAATATTATCTCCTTTAGAACTTTATCAGATCAAAATGATGTTTCCATTGATCCACTGAGCAGTTTTACCAATTGTACATCCGTTATAAACTCTGAATAAATAACCGTAAACCCTCTAACGTTTATATATACAAAAATACACATAAAAATGAGAAATAGAAAGATGTGGAAACAACAAAATGAATATTATTTCTTATCTGGTTCTTATATTGTTAATTTGTTGAGATGATGGTAATACTTAGAATCAAATGGAGATCAAATATGGATCAATTTTTTTGACAGAAGGATATGATAAAACAAAAAATGGAATATATAATCTTTATAATGAATTTTTTATATATGTTAAATGAATAGTGTCCAGATAATTTAGTGAGAAAATACAAGTGTCTGTGGTTTTCTTACCTCAAATTTTTGTTGAGTGTTAAAAGAGAAATGTTAGTATTACAGCCTGAAAAATCAAAAGTATATGAAATTTTTGACGACCTGTCTGGGTGAACTGCTTGTCTGATAGTGAGAATATCATTTGTTTGTGTGTGTAAAGGAGGAAAGGTGGGGTTTGTTTCTCATGATTAACGATAATTAAAATTATTATAATTATTTTATTATAATTATTTTTTTCACTATAATTAATTTTTTTTTATTTATTTACTTTTCATGAACACAAGAAAGTCACAGTATAATTCATTTTTATTTATCTATTTGTTTATGGACATATTTTTTATCATAGACAGGGTGCAATGGATAAACTGTTGTCTAAATTTCAAAAAAAACGGATTTTTTGACATCTCATTTTAACAGATATATAGTGTTATAATTAGATAGATAGATAGATAGATTCACCAATGAATTATTTGAATAAATTCTATATAGATTTTTATTAATGAAATTTCTATAATTAGATAGATATATAGATAGATAGATAGATAATAATAGATAATTTTAATTAGATATATAGATAGATAGATAGATAGATAGATAATAGATTGATAGAACTAGATAATGAACAGAATTTTCAGATATAGAATATTTTGAAAAAAGATAATTTTTATATATAGATAGATAGATATATATAGATAATGAACATAATTAGATAAATTATCATCTAAATTATAGACAAAAATAAAAATAACATGTGACATCTCATTTTAACAGATATATTTACCAAAATTACACAAAAATATCTTGAAATATTAAAATGAGTAAATTTATTCAATAAAATCGCCATTGGCTTCAACCATTTATCAGACGACTTGATAGAATCTCCTGCAACTCTTTAAATTTTACTCCTTGTTTAAGTTGGTGAATGCTACCATAATCCTTGCCTTCAGTTCATCTTTGGTGTTAAAAGGAGTTTTGTTTGTCCCTCGCTCAACTGTGTCCCACACATAATAATCAAGAGTGTTGCAGTCTGGACAAATTAGGTGGCCATATGTAAGGGAAAAAAAGAAATGGTTTTGCAGAAATTGTCTTATTGAGTCATGACTGGGTTCTCCTGCTTGTGTGGCATGTCCTGTTGTCCTGTTGGAAATAGTCTCCTAGTAGCCACCCTCTTGACCCAGGGCAGCATTACCTTCTTAAGCCACTTGATGTAGGCCTCCGTGTTGAGTCTGAGGGTTGCGCCAACAAATTCAGGAGTTCTTTTCTTATCAGAATGATCAGAGTGAATTTTTCGAGCTGCCATACCTTCATAATCACCATTAGACTCATCTAACTCTTTGTGAATCCTCTGCACTGTCCTCAGATTGACACCCAAACACTCTGAAATGTTTGTATTAGAACTTCTGGTGCAAATGCCAAGCAGTACAGCATTCTGTTTCCAAATTTCTGGTGGAATGAATTGCATCATGGTGCTCTTTTTCACACAGATGGTGCCCAACTGACTCTAGACTGTGCATTTGACAAAATAAAAAATAAACAACACGTAGGCACAAAATTAAAAATATAATATGGCGACAATTTACCCAATCAAATGGTTTAGTTTGGTTAAATTAGAATTGATAAATTTTAAATCTGAACTTTAAAAATTCATTTAAATTTTGAAAATTCATTGAACTAATTTAATCTAATAATAAATTTAATTTTATTAATAGTTTGTACCTAAACCAGAGTATTTATATTGGGATGTTATTTTTAATTACTATATATTTCTATTCTCATCATAGGTTACATAACAAAGTTTTTCCCTAAGATATAAATTAGTTGGCTTTTGAACTCTTAAAAAATGTTTAAAACCATTTTACATCATTACTTGACAAGACATTTCTTTAGTGTTGAAACAAAATTACAACTTTTTCTATTGATTTTCAACATTATTTTATAAATTTATAAAATATATATATATATATATAAGATATATTATATATATATAATATATATATATATATATATTATCATTATTTTATATATATATATAATATATATATATATCTAATAGAGAGATATAAAGAATTTCAATATTTATATATATATATATATATATATTTTTATTTATTTATATTATTTTTATTTTAAGCAAATTTTTTTTACATGGGGTTATTTACAAAATTTTATTTTTTTTATTTTTTAATAAATTCATTGCATTTTCTGATTTTCTTTTTTAAAAATTTTTCAATTTTTTTTTCTTTTTCCAACATTAAAAAAAATATTTAAATTTTTTTATTTTTTTGACATTTTTTTATAAAATTCAATGAATCAAAAACAATTAATTACTATTGGAAATTTCTCAAACATTCAAAAAATTTTTGTTTTTTTTTTGGAATGGAAATAACGCATATTTCTAAAATATTTTGAAATTTCCCATTCATTTTAAAATCTTTTTCTTGCTACATCATCTTTTGTATATTTTCATAAACACTATTTTTTCATTTTTATATATTTAAAAAATATAAATATATAAAGATAAATATTCATCTATATTAATAGATATATATTAACAAAAATATATAAAAATAAAATAATAAAAATAAAATAAATTTTAATAATTGGTTTTCTTTAATTATGATTACATATATATATCCGATATGTAGATATTTATATATGAATATATATATATATATATAATATATATATGATATAATTTTGTATATATATATATATATATATATATAAAAAAATTATATAAGATTAAGGACAAATAATTACAATTCCATTTGTAAATTTAATTTAAATTTGGACTTTAATATAAATATAAAATAATATATTTATTTTTTTCATATATTTTTACTTTTTACATGTCCCCTTTTTGCAATAAAATTCAATTTATAAAATTTTCTCATAAATTCATTTTAAATTACACATTATGACAATTAATATGGATTTATATTTACATTTTTTTATTTAATTATATAAAATTTAAATATCTATATATATATATATATATATATATATATATATAATATATATATATATATATAAATAGATAGATAATGATTCTGGTAAATATACACATACATATGAAAAATATATAAATATTAGATTGTCTCATGGTAATTTGTAAATGTCACCATCAAATGTATTCCTTTATGCATTAGACATCCAACAACATTCATATTTCTCTTAATCTTAAACCCCTTTCACTCACCTCTCCTAAAATATTCTCTTTTTTTTTTGTTTATCTCCCTCCTTCTCTAGTATTGAACCCCTCATAATTAACTTCTCTCTCTAAATTCTGTTTTTATTTCCGGAATTGTTTTCTTTTCTTTTTCTTTTTAATTTGTAGGTCTTGAATTGGATCACCATTAAATGATTCCAATGGATATAAATTATCAGACCATAAATATATTTATATGTTTTAAATTTATTTTTATATATATATATATATATATATATATATATATATTTTCATCCTCAGAAATAATGAGAATGTTTCATTCATCATCATATCTAATTCATGTTGTCATCATATATATATATATTTAATTACTAGCAGTAGAGCCCGGCGTTGCCGGGGATGTAACAGTAAGAGATAGATCAAGTATCGACCATCATAAAGACTGAAAAATAAAATTGACAAAAGATTATTGTTTAAGGTTGACGGACACGCATGTCTTAATTAGTTTTTCTTTTTTTTTTTTTTTTTACGAATTGGTCAAACCCAAACTCAAAGAAAAACATTGTTTTCAATCGTTATGAGTCTACCGACTGAATAGAATTTTATTATAAACAATTGTCTTGTAAATGGAATTTTTAAAGCATTCTGAATGTAAAAATAAAGAAAAAAGTGTGCAAGACAATAAAAACACTACCTGCCAAAAAAAAAAAGAAGTTTTGTTTTTAATCGGTTGAAAAATGTAAGAAATCCGATCCCATATATAAATGAACACACACACACACACACACACACACACACACACAAACAACCTAGGTTTTTATAATAAGTATAACTCGATATGAGTTGTCCCCCTTTCATTCTCGTGACAGCGATGCCTCTTAATCGTGTTTTCAAATTGATTTCGTGCAAAAACAATTGTGTTTTTCCAATTTTTGGCGCTGTCAGAACCACTGCAAGGTAATTTTCCATAGTCCTGTGAAGTTTAGTTAAAATCAGTTGAAAAATGTAGGAAATCCGATCCAATATATAAACGTACAGACACACACACAACCTGGGTTTTATAATAAGTATGATATATATATATATATTCATATATATATATATATATATATATATTTTGTTTATGTGTGCATGCATGTAGGGATTGATATTATACTAGATTTAGAATAAAATGCATAAAATGATATGTTTAAAATTAGCTCTCTTTTTTTGAAGAATCAAATATTGATTATTGTTTTATCAGTTTTTTGTTTTTTGAGTTGGTGGGGAATCAATTATGTCCTTTATAGATATTTTTAAAAAATAACATCATCAAGATGTTGGCATTCCACACTACTTCAAACAAAAGGTTAAGCAGGAAATCCCCATCAATACTGGAAAGAGCAATAACAGCTAAATCGACTTGAGAAAAGTGTTATTTTCCTGAAGAATTGTTTCAAGAAAAAAAAAAACTGGCTGCTAGGTCAAAGAATGTTTTTCCTTATGCAAACAGCTAATAATAAATTACCATTATACTTGAATATCATTGTTTTAAATAATACCCTGATGATTTGCAGCAATGTCAGCAAGAAGGCAACAAAGTAAAAAAAAAGAACCTCATTTGATGACTTTTTCATATATGGCATAAAACTAAAATATAAACAATATGTTGATACTCCATACTACTACAGACAAAAGGTTAAGAAGGAAACCTCCATCAATACAGGAAAGAACGATAACAGCTACTGGAGTAGAGAAACCTATTTTCTGGAAAAAAACATTTTAAGTGAAAGATTTTATCTGTTTCTACTGACAGTAGTACAAACTGCTCAGTCAATGAATGCTGAATGTTTCCTTATAAGGAAACAGCTAATATTACCATTGAATATTAGAACAGATACTACATTTTGATCCCAGTTTAAAGGCCAGGTAGTGAAGAAAAGCATAAGTCAAGTAACACTGGCTGCTTGGTCAATGAATGGTGCTTATTTCCTTATTTATTAAATATTAATATTACCATTTAATATAAGAACAGATACTACAACTTTGATCTCAGTTTTTGAGGCCAGGTGGTGAAGAAAAAGCATAAGTCAAAAAACAACACTGGAAATCAATTTTGTTTATTTCCTTAAAATATAAACAATAATATTACTATTCATGTTTTACAGATACTAAATTTGAATTTCAGTCTAAAGAATTAAAAAAAATTATCAAGTAACACTGGCTGCCTCCATTATAATATTTCCTTATAAAATAAACAGCTAATATAAATATTCAAACAAAACAATA
>CAHIKZ030002411.1:150000-232500 GCA_903632075.3 Acanthosepion pharaonis | reverse complement strand
CAAACTCATGCCATCTTAATTATGTTCTTCTATATACCAAATTCCCTCAAGGATTATCTTACTTTATCTTTTTTCACCACCTCTTTTTCGTTCTTGCTTTCTTTCTTCTTCCTTCCTTTGACCTTCTTTTCTAACAATGAATTCATGTTTTTATGTTTATAATTAGTAATTTTTGTTTTCAGACTTATATTATATATACATATATAAACACACACACACACACATACATATATATATATATGTATATATATAAATACATTGTTTAAAAGTAAATATATTTAAAGTGATAAGACAGATAGTTTGATGATCCTGTTTTACTTTTCAAGTTCTCTGCAAATATATATTTTTTTCTCATACTATATATATATATATATATATATATATATATATATATATATATATATATATATATATTCACACACACACACACATATATGTATATATATATATATATATAATATCTATGTGTGTGTATATATATACAAAATATATAGTTAAACTATTAGGCATTTTTTCATTAATACAATGATAATGTTATTAATTTATCAGATATTATGAAAGGATTTTGCTTAAAATAAATAGACAAAACTTGTCTGCATTATTTAATGAAACATGTATTAATATATATATTTATATAAGTGTGTGTGTAGTGTTTAAGCCTTTTTATTATATCCTTACTCTGTCCTAGACATTGAGTTCTACCTGGATTCTTCCTCTTGGAAAATTTTTTCTGAAAATATACATGTATGGGTATTTTTTTATATATTTTGCATATGTATGTATATTTTCCACTAATATTATCTATATATATATATATATATATATATATATATATATATATATATATATATATTTTTATTTTTTCTTTTATAGATACAAATATTTAAGTAAATGGTTATAAACAATGTTATAATAAATTGAAAATAATTGTTGGACTTTGTTCATTTTCATAATATATATATATATATATATATATATATATATATATATATGATCTATGTATATACTGTTTTTTAGATGAAATAAAATAAATGGAAATGTTAAATGAATTTTTAAGACAACACAAATGCACTATTCAGAAAAACAGAACTAAATATGAACATAAACACACACACACACATATATATATATATATATATATATATATATATACATATATCGATGTATTTGTTATATAAATTATATGTTAACAGCTAAATAATTTTCAACATTTTATACATTTAATACAATTAGAAAAAATTTTTAATTTATATTTTTTGAAACATTATACTTTCATTTCTTTTTTATATATATATATATATATATATATATATATATATATATATATATATATATATATATATATATATATATATACACATATATATATATATATATATATATATATATATATATATATATATATATATATATATATAACATAAATATATATATATATATAACCTATATATTTAATTTATATATAAATTTTTAAATAAAATATTTAACGTCAACATTTCTGATAATCAGTATAATATCATCAATCTTATTGCTCAATAACAGGTATTATTTTTGTTGGAAAATTTAAACTCAAATTTTTTTAACAGGTCTAATATTAAAATAATATTAAAAATAATAATCAACTCAGTACATGGGGCTTATGGAAATATATATATATAAAAACATAATTTATAAATATCGAATAAATGCTTCTACAAAATCAAAGAAATATATTTCCTGAAATAAAAATGAACAAAAACAAAAAAAAATTATGTAACTATCAGTCAGTTTTGTACCAATGGCTATACCCGCTTAGGCGAATATGTATCTTTTCGATACATGAAATTGATTTAGGCAGATTTTTTTCCACAGTAGGTTGCCATTTCTTTCTGTGGTGGACCAATGCCATCAAAAAAAATAGAACCCAGTCTTTCTTGCTATTTACCCATAGATTGTGGGAGAAGAAGGTTATTCATACATTTCCCAAGGGTATTAAATATAAGTGAATGTAATGGATTCGACTGGAATTTGAACTCAGCTCTCCAATTCCTCAATCTGAGCCACTTTTCCATTACTTCTCCATGCCTCCATGCAACTTTAGAAATGCTGAAAATTGTCCTCTGAATAATAAATGTCATATAAAATCCAAATTTTATCAATGCAATATCTCATCTTTGAAAATCTTAATATTGTTAGAGTTTATATTTTTATATACAAAGAATGAATTTAAATTAAAAAAAAACAAAATTTTTCAAACTTCCTTCAATAATACTAAATATTTACAAAATAGACATCCTTATCTAAATATTTCTGGCATTTAAAAAGAAACCAATAAAACACCAACAGTAAAATGGAAAAAACAAGAACTTTTTTAATTAAAATTCCATTTTTCCTTTAAATTGCATACATGAAAATTTAAATATTATTAAGTTTCTGAAAAATAAAAAACCATCATTGAATTTTTTTTTTAAGTAAAATAAATTTTATAAAATAAAACTAAAATATATTTGATCATAAATGAAATAAATTTATAAATACATAATTAGTTGTATATATTAATTTTAACATTAATATTATATTTACTCAGTAAATAAATTAAATATAATAACTTAAATCAAAATACGAATAAAAATATAAATATTGGAAATGTTACTAAATATTATTTGAATGACTTTTTAAAAATTGTTATTGAAATTTAATAAAATTAAAAAAACAAAATAAAATATGTCATTTTATTATTTTATACCAAAAATTTTTAACATTGATGTTTATTCTAATTTTAAATTTACAATTTGAATTTTATATTAATTTTCTTATTTTTTTACAAATTAAATCTATTCACTGTGAAAATAAAAAATTTACCCAATATCTTTTATTTCATCATCTCAAAAATATCAAAATTTATTTGGACTTTTTCCAATTATTTAAATGTATTTCAAAAACAATCTTAATTATTCTGGAAAAAAAAATATTATTAAGTTTAATTTTTAATAAAAATTTTTAAATTTTTGTTAACAGTTTTTGAAACATATTTATTTCTGATATTGGTAAATTTTATACCGATATAAATTAAAAAAATAAATATATATATATATATATAATATTTTTTTGATAAATAAATAAACATTTATAAATAATTATATTTATATATTTTAAATAAGGTTTATATATATATATATATATATTTATATATATGTATATATTTATATATATGATATAAATTTTTTAAAAAATATATAATTGCAAATATCGGTTATTTAAATATGGATTATTATATATTTGAATTTTTTAGTTATATTTATAATCATATAATTATATAATATATATATTGTAAAAATATATATATATATATTTATTTATATATCATTTTATATGTATCTATATATACATATAAATTGATATATAAATATCAATATAATAAAAATAAACAAGAACTTTGATTTTATATGAATGTTCCTAGATTTGATAATGCTAAAAAGAAGAAATAATTCAAGAAATATATTTTTTTAATTTAAAACGTATAATAGACAAACATATATAAATTAATTGAAAATAAAATATAAATTTCTCAGATATACATTTTTTGATAAAGAGATTTTATTTGACAAAAATTTATAAAAATTTTTGTTTTCTTTTTTTGGTATATTATGATTAAAAAATTTGCATAAAAATAATGAAATTCATACTAGTTAATTATTAAAATAACTCATATTCAATTTAAAAATTTTCCAAAAAATGATAAATTTCAATAATTTCTATATTAGATCTGTTTGAAATTCAGAAACATAATTTGATCGTCTAATTTTATTCACGAAAGCTTGTTATAAAAAATAAAAAAGAATAATAGGTCCAAATATTGTAAATTATGGATTAACAAACCAAATGCATAATTTACGGATTCTTAGATGATATTGCAATATTTCATCGTTTATATATGGATGTCTAAATTTAAAACTAAAAATATTAGTTTTGTGTTAATAAAAAGCATTTATTGTAAGATTGATTGCATTTTTAAAACGTAATGGATATATATATATAAAATTTGTATTTTTTTATAGGGAATTGATATATATATATATATATTTTTCCAGAATTTTTTGTATTTTAATTGTTTTATCTATAACAATAATAATAAGCTAATAAAAATAATGATGATGATGGGCCAAACATTTTGGACATGCCAATTTAATCTGACAGGAAAAGTTTTGACCTACAAACATGATATTATCATAAAAGACAAGAAAAAAGAAAATTTTTTTGTGGCATAGCAAACCATCTTTGAGAGAAACACCTCCATAAAAATTATCCAGGAATTGTCCTAAATGATTTAGAACCTTGAAAATGAAGATTAACAGGATTCTACTTTTAAACCCAACTGTACCAATAGTAATCAGATTCTGGGACTTGAAGATAAAAGATGGACCTATTTTTGGTGATAACAGTTTTAGTTAGGTAATCTCAACATACAAGTTTCTCAAAAAAATCAATAGGTTCAAAAACTCTTGTTTTTTTAAAATTAAAACAGTTAATTTGACAATTTTATCCTTTTTGATTCTTTGACCAGAGTTTAATCCCTTGGTTAATATGATTTTTTTTTCTGTTAACATATAATAAATTGTTGAACAATATGTTTTAGGTTTGTTATTTTCCATTGGCAAACTTTTTTTTAAATTATCAAACACATTTTTATATATCATATATATATTTATATATATAATATATGTTGTTGCAAAATGTGTTGTGGATGTTGATAAATGGAAAAAAATATATATATGTATAATTTATTTATATATTTATATACATATATTATATATGCTTCTGTTTCACTATCAGAGATAGAAAAACATATTTGGTTGGATAGATATTTATCAATAATAAAATAATGGATATTGAACAAAACAACCTTTATATACATACATAAACATAACGTCCCTGTTTATGTTTAAAATATATATGAAGTCCCGTTTTTTGATAAACTTATCCTATGTTTTGCATATAAATATTTGATGTTATGTATGGATCAAATATTATTGGGTTTCCCCAAATTTTCCCCATTTCGCTTGTGAAATAAATATCTACAGTAAAATATAAACATTTTTAAAAAATTAATCAAAATAAATGACATTTTTAAAAAAGGAATACTATTCCATTTAATTTAAACTTTTTATTTTTTTTATTTAAATTCCATATATATATATATAAATATATATATATATCAATATATCAATTGTTATTGTAGCCAAATAAAAGATATTCATATCCCAATATCCATCTATTAGGGAATAGCAAATCCCTATTGCAGACGCTTGCTCAGGCACAATTTGTGTTTGTTCAATACCCACATAGAGCCCACCTGTGGTTTATACTGCAACTATGCTGAGCAGACCTTAGTTACAGTTTCTGGGAAAGAGTTTATTGATGATCAACAATCTGAACAAGGCCAAAAACAAAAAAACCCTCAGTCACGATGAAATTGATAACTTCATTTTTCCTTTCAATATCAATGATTGAAAAGTTTTTGATCTTGTCAAATTTAAAGGCTTGGGTCAACCTTTGGTATGGTTTTTTAAACACTTTCCAAAGATTTACTACACAAAATCCGATTAAGCAAGAAAGAATGATAAAAATTGTGACACATGAAACAAAGGATAAAGGCGTTGGTTAGATCCAGTGACAGGACCCAAAAAAGTGTGAGAGTTCAATAGAAAATTAAGGCAGTGGAATAGAACTTTTGAAAGAAAAATAGCAGGAGATAACTGATAACTGACATCCATCAAACATGGCACATGGAACTAGAACAGTCTACCCCAAAATCGAAAATAAAGGGTTCAGTTCGAAATTCCAACCAAATGAAGAAGGAAATTAGCGTACAATCGGCCGAAATTTGTTTTAAATTTGTTAAAAGATGAGACAATAGTCCGAATAATGTAAATACTGTACATAATACCTCATCTCAGAAAAGATAGACAGATGTACATTTTATTAGTTCATATGTCAATATTAAATATATATATATATATATATATATATATATATATTACATTCTTAATTTAAATTAACCATTGGAATCATTATTGTTTTTTTTTTCTTTGATTTCATTAAACATTTTTTTTTTGAAAAAAAAGAAAAAAAAAAATGGATAAAATGTTAAATGTTAAAAAGAAAAACTTATCGTTTAGGCAGATGCAAAAAGAAAGAAAGAAGAAGGAAAGAAAATATTAAAAAGAAAAGAACAAAAGTCAGATTCAAAAGAAAAAAGAAAGAAAGGAGAAAAAGAAGAAAAGAAAGAAGAAAGAAAGAAGCAGAAGAATGAAAGAAGGAAGGAAGGAAGGAAGGAAGAAGAAAAAGAAAGGAAATATTAAAAAGAAAGGAAAAATCCATTAAAACATGAAAATTAAGAAAAAAAAAAAAAAAAAAACAGAAAATGTTAAAAAGAAAAATTTAAGAACAAAAAATAAAGTGTGAAAAAGAAATCTGAAAAAAGAAATTTTAAACAAAAAAAAAAAATTGGATTTTTAAAAAGGAAAAAAAAAAAAAAAAATATTAAAAAAATGAAAAGGAAATATATGTTGAAAAGAAAAAAGAAAAAAAAGAAAAAAAAAAAAAAAAAATGTTAAAAATTTTCTTTTTAAAAGAACAAAAAAATTTAATTGAAACAAAAGAAACAAAACTGAAAGAAATTTCCTAAGGAAAAAAAAGAAAATTTTTAGATCCTGAAATTCTAAAATAACAAAAAAAAAATGCTTGACAAGAAACGAGGGTACTAACCAGAAAAGAGAAAAAATGAATAAATATGAGAGAAAAAAAGAGAGAGAGAGGGAGAGAGAGAGAGAAGAGAATAGAAGGGTGTTGTTAATAACAAGAAAAAAAAAAAGAACTTCTTATTAGTGTTAGATACATTCTTTAAAAATACTTGGAAAAGTTAATCCTTTTAGACCCACTTAGCAAAATGAAGAAAAACTTATTGGAATCTTATCAAGATAGATATTAATGGAGCATTAGATGAGATATAAAAAAAAAATGATAAAAAAAAATGGAAAGGACAGAGACAAATGAACTTCTTATATATAGAGGTGAAAGTGTGGAATAATGGTGTCAATTCCGAAACTAAATTAAAAAAAAAAACAGGAAAGGTGGTAAGAATAAAATAGAAAATTTGGGAAAGAGAATAATTATTAATAAAAATATAAAATTTTTATTTATTTAAAATGTTTGATTATATATATATATATATATATATATATATATATTTTTCAAATGCATTTACCAGATTCTTCCTGAAATTGAAGAAATCTAATTTATAGGACTGATCAATTGAAAATAGAAATTAAATAAATTCTCCAGACAGACACTTATTATAGTTATTACAGAATGGCTTGAAATAGACTATGGGTATGTTGAATGTAATTTTCTTTGTTTTTTTTGTAAAAAAAATACATTTTATTGTTGCTTTCATACATTAAAATAAAGATATTGATTTCCATTTTAATGATGTTTTAATAATTAATATTATTAGGATCCACCCGAAACATTCAGTTTTCTCTCTTTTTAATATATTTATAATATATATATATATATATATATATATATATATAAATCATCTCAGAATAAAAAAAGATTCTTTCTTGAACAGACAAAGTACTGAATGATAAAACAAGAAAAAATTATCATTTTTTTAGTATATTTATTTTGAGACAAAAAATGGGCGATTTGTATCTTTCAAATAAATGATATTTTCAAGATCAGTTTTTTTATTCTGCAGTTGTTCTCATGTTTTTTTTTTTTCTTTTTTTGGAAAACTTTAATCCAAGGCTATCAATCTATTAGTTTCCAAAAAGGATATTTAAAAAAAAAAAATTTATTAAGAATATAATCTATTTGATTTTAAAACTACAAACTTCTTTTATAGATACCAAAATTCCTATTTGAAATTTTTAATGCTGCTTAATATATATATATTATATATATATATATATATATATATATATATATAATATATATATATATATATATTATATATATAAATATATATATGTGTGTATTTTTTTGTTTGTTTTTGTTTTTGTAATGGCCTCAAACTTTGTTTGACGTTTTTTTTTCGTTTACCCCTAATATTTTAAGAGATTGATTTTTATGTATTATTATTTTGAGGCCTGAATTCAAAATTGTAAGATTTTAATCACAATGAAAAAGAAAATATTATTGCATACGGTATCTGGAATCACACAAAATTTGCATATATTTTTATATATATATATATATATTAATTTATATGTTAATGAATATTTAAAAATTATAGTTTTAAGGCATTCTATTTACGAATTTTAAAGTCCTGTTTTTGGGACAGATCAAAAATAAATATAAAAAAATAAGACATTGAACATTTTTTAATAAATTCATCTTTTGTTGAAAAAATTTTAATTAAAAAAAAAGATTGAAAACCATTCCTTTTTTTATATATATATATATATATATATATATATATATATATATATATATATATATAAGCAAATATATGGATATAGATCCGACAGTATGAAGAAAAAATACGGAAAAAAAAAAAAAAAATCCCTTATATGCAATTATGCTGTTTTAATGTTAATATGTCAACGTCGGACGTTTCGGTCTAATAAACCATCTTCAGGACATATTCATAAAATATAATTAACATTATTTTTCAACATGACAAAGACGATGTACATAAGAACAAGATTTAAAATAAACAGATAACTGAAAATTTTATAAAATCAATTTAAGGTTTCAAATCAACAAAATGACCATGTTTTAAATAGATTATGATATTATAAATATATATATTATATTGTATTTTTTTATCTTTAGTCTCTTCTTTTTATTCTACAAAATTTACCTTCTGTGGGAATTTTGTATTTTTTTTTTGTTAATGCTATCAGTATAAGTCATCTATATTTTATATTTTATAATGCTAAAAACTTAACATAACAGAAGCAATAGACATAAGGTTAATTATAAAGAAATGAATTGTTTTCAAGCATTGTGTTCTGATATTTTATTTAAAGATATTTTAATAATTGTATGTAGAATGGATTTCATCTAATTTAATAAAAAGAACTGAAATATTGGACAATAAAAAAACACGAATGTTAGATATCTGAAATTATCAGCGCCTATATTTTTATAGGACCCCCGTCTATTTTAACACTTAATATAAAAAGACTATTATTTCTGCTTTAAATGCATTCTTTCTTCTTAAGAGTTTTATCTAATAGTCCTTTTTCTCCGGAAAGGATATTTGTAAATACCTTAACCTTAAAGACCATTCACCTAAAAAATCCCACCTCGAATTTTACCATTTTGATGAAATAACTTCTCCCATTATTCAATTCTTTTTATTTATATTCTTTCCTTTCAAACTTTTCTTAAAGCAATAACGCATAAAACGTTGTTTAATTTAAATATCTTGAAAGAGTGGGACAAAAAATGGTCTTTGGAAGATGGCATCTGGAAAAATTTTTTTAAAGAGATTCCTTTGAGTGTGAGTTTTATCCGACTTTAGGCAGTTTGAATTGGATAAACGTTTTAAATTACTTTAGATAACATTTAACTGAATCCATTTTATCATTAAGTATGATATCCAAATTAGATAAATTTTTTGTTTTGCCCTTTAAAAATTGTTTTCATATTTAAATTTTAAAAAAAGAATTCAAAACAAACATTGTTTTAAGAATTGGATCTAAATAACGCCTTTATCCAAGTATAATGTCATTTGATTTTTGTTAATACATAATTAACAGGATTAGAATTTGTATTTGAATACCTTTTTAAGGCAGATCTTGTAACTTTCATGGGGAATTAACAGGAGATAACTGGCATCCATTCAGAATGTCAAAATAAACTAGAAAAGCAAAAAAAATAAAGTGTTCAGTTTTTTTTTTTAAAAATTCTGGACGGTCGAAAAAATTTTTTAAATTATGGCGACAAAGATGAGGACAATAATCCGAATAATGTAAATACTAATGTACATAATATATCATCTCAGAAATATAGACAGATATGAAAGGCCGAAAAATAATATATTATGGCGACAAAGATGAGGAAATAAATAGTCCGAATAATGTAAATTTAATTTTTCTTATTCATCACAGAAATATAGACAGATATTTCCTATATTTCCTTTATTTTACTTTTCTTTCTTGTTTGTTTCCCCAAATTTAAGATAAATCTAGGTGAGAAAATGAAAAAACTACCGATTTATCAGACACCTATATCAATAATTCGACAAAGAATTCAAAATGACATTTTATCAATTTGGATTTATCTAGCATCATAATCAAAGACCTTACTGATAAACAATATAGATTCCGAATTTGCCCGGTCTACCACTTGCGTATTATATATATATATAACTGAATTTATATATATTTAATTGATAAGAACGGTGAATCTAAATTAACTATATACCCATAAGGCAAGTGGAGGTGATTTTTATACCAAAATATTGTCATAAAAAAACACCCTGAACTTCATTTTTTTCACAATTTCCAAACTATATAACTATTGTAATACAAATTTCTTGGTTTCCAGTGATTGAATGCTAAGACCTCCTCTTAAATCCCTATATTAAAATAAATAAATAAAAAATTGAAATTAAATATAAAATAGATAAAAAAATCTTAAAAAAAAAATAATGCCTCTGATTGGAATCGATTTTGTCCTTTTTTGCATCAGGGAAACAACTTGATATATATAATGACCGCTGTTATATATATATATATATATATATATATATATATATATATATAATGTCATGGTAATAATAGATATTTAATCGGAGAGCCGAAATCATATTTTAGTCATATATTGCATTCAAATAAATAATTATTTATTTGAATTAAGGTAAAAACATTATTCTCCCCTTTTTATGGGTAAATTGAAGGACAGACCGGGTTCTATAGCCTTGATTTTTTTTTGGTCTACGAGAAGGACAACTCTGAATTGAAAACCTGCGGAGGGTCGTTAAAAATAATATTTGTGGCAAAATAAAAAAATATAAAATCTCTAAAAAATTATTTAAAAAGTATAAATATTCTGCAATAAGTCTTCACCATAATAATCATATCATATGTTAATATGGTGTATTTATGTTGGTTCCTAGGAACTGAGCTGCTTGATACTCATACGTCGAATACGACGGAGAATTAAAAATGCTATATATATATATATATATATATATATATATATATATATATATATATATATATATATATATATATATATATATATTCATACACGTTTCATTAAATAATATAGACAAGTGTTGTCTATTTATTTTATGTAAATTTTTCGTAACGTCTGATAAGTTTAATAACATTATCGTTGAACGAAGAAAGAAATTCACAATATTGATCCATATTTTTTTAATACAATCTAAGCTTTCGGCTTACATTAAGCCATTATCAAAGATGTCAATTACAAAACATATTAAACAATATACGGACAAGACAGTGATGATAGTCTATTGTTTACATAGATGATTTCTAAGCAACGATAAACACGTGCATATAAGACGCTAGAAGCGAAAATCGCACCGCATCTCATGA
This sequence comes from Acanthosepion pharaonis, assembly GCA_903632075.3. Lineage (NCBI taxonomy): Eukaryota > Metazoa > Mollusca > Cephalopoda > Sepiida > Sepiidae > Acanthosepion > Acanthosepion pharaonis. Next base: position 220,942 of record CAHIKZ030002411.1, on the reverse strand, counting down.
CGTCACATATGACCACACGAGAGTGAATTGGAGAAGTATTAAATATGGGAAGCCGTTGGTATAAACCAATGGCTTCTGTTACCAATTATAGACATTTAAGACATTTCAAGAATATTTCATAGTTGGAAAGGTTAATGTATTTATTTGTTTTGTTAGGAAGAGTGATATTATTTGTATAATGCTTCAAGTTTTTTTTTTTTGTTTAAATATCCTGCCTCATATTTAATTATTTGTAATTCGGTATTTTCACAGGAAAATTACTTTTAACCAACCTATATTGATACGATAGATATAAATATATGTATAACAATTGAATCTCATTTTATAATGTCCGCTTTTTCTTAGAAATATAACTTATGCCGTGGTCAGTGATTTTATTATTAAATTCAGGGCTTGTTTATAAAACGGTATATAAATGCGTTTCATATGTTATTAATCTGTATTTTTTAATATCAGACATATAAAAACTGTCATGGGTCACAACAAGGGTTTCTTGCTTCCCAGTCAAAATTTAATCTTCAAAAATGTAAATTCAATGTCAATCGTTATCTTCCGTCTTCTTAATTTTTATTCTTTTATTAACCTCTCTCCTTAATAGTAGTTTTTCTCATATTCTCTATAACTTACTAACCTCTTGCATCTTAGTGGCTTTATCGCCTTACTTGGGGTGAAATGAGTAAAAAATAAAAAAGATAAAATAAAAGATATAACCTTAAAAGAGAAACAATTTATTATGAAGCCAGCAATAATAACAATACTCCATTTGATATTGTCTAGAATATTATTATTATTACTGGGTGTAAAGACCAGAGAAATACGATAAAAAATATATAAATGTCGTATTTATATCTGTTTTTATTAGAAATATTTTTAAAAGTTTGTTATGGTTAGAATATTTTATGTTGCTCAAAGGATAATCCTGACATTAAATGCAATGGAAGGGCCTTGCTCTGGGAAAATTTGGTGTTGATTTTAGTAAAGATAAATTCTTTTTATTTTGGGATGAATTAACAGAAAAGATCCTAAAATGGTGGAGGAGTAAACCTGACCATCAAAATATATTTCCATAAAGTTTTCTAATAAAAGAACCATAATAAAACATAAAATTCATTCCTTAATAAATAAATGCTGCAAATTTCGTTTAGATTCGAAGTGGATAATAATTGCTTGATTTTTAGTAAATATTTAAAAACATGGGGTAGTTTTTTTGCTTTGATTTCGTAAAAATGCATCCATTTTGGTAGTACCGAGTTAAATTATTTTAGATATTTTAAGTTATTATAAAGATAAAATTTTTCAGTAACATACTGAAATGAGGTTTGCTTAAAAGTGAAAAATTGGCATGAAATGTGTTAAAAACTGTCCCCAAATAAACATTCTTCCGTTGAAAATTGCTGTTAATTTGAAGGATTACCTTTTTAATTATTTCTTTATTGTTAGCAAGTATCAACATTTTGGTTTGGGGCTGTTTTTAAAATCCTTCTGTTTCCTCTCTTTTTTTGTTTTTTTGCTAAATATTTCCTTATTTTCCTGAAGGTAGAGATCTAAACCTCCAGGTTTTAAGATCTTTTAGTTTGACAGGTCTGTAATTTGAGAGTAGAAAGACGTTGAATTGTCTGATAGTAATTTCTGTCTGGGGTAAAAATGATTTTTTAGAGTTAAAATTTTGGGACCGTTTTTGATATCCTAATTCTCCGTGATTTGTATTTTTTATTTTATTTTATTTTATAAAATCTTCATATATTTCTGAAATTAGACCTCTAAATCACCAGATTTAAAATTTTTTACAAGTTTGAAAACATTGGTTTTTTAAAAGTCAAACTAGAATACAAATATTCCCAGACCAGAAAACATGTCTGTGGCGGACTTCACAATATTAATTTAACTTAGATTAGGAAACAAAACTGAGGTGAAAAAAGGATAAGCCAGAGACATCATTACACATAAAATATATATTTAACAAGATGTACAAACAAGCATGTGAAAGAAAAGCATGCATTGAGTAAAACAAGAGTTGTCTCTCTTTAACTATTATTTATATTCCAAAGTTCACTGAAAGAAAGAAAGTTTGTGATAGTTTCTGGTAATAAATGTTTTCAACAGTTTTTTTGTTGTGTAAATATAAAAGATTATGTGAGTATAATATTCAACATGTGAGTGCTGGTGTGAGTGAGAAGATTGGCTCATGGTTTCAACTGTCGTGGATTCGTCTGGCAGCTGAAATCTCACTGATTATCTAAGAATATTTCTTGATTATATAGGTGATCATCGGCTCCGAATCGCTGCGAGGGAAGAATTGTTCTTCACGTGCAGGCAATCTGATTGGTTGGCATTGACCAATCAGCGAGCGAGTTTTCGGAAGACTCAAGAAAGCTTCTGGGATCCGTTTCTCTCAAAAGTGCACAAAATCGACTACATGAAAATAGAGCGATTGTTAATATTGTCGCATTGCTGCGATTTGTAAATTGTCTATTACAAAGTAGTGTTGATTTATTATCCAATGAATGCTTGTCGTTGTATAATTTTTATCTGTGTAAGTATGTACGTGTGTGATGTAGATCGTCACATGTCACTTTGTCTCGATGGGATGTGCAGGAATAAATAAAATGATTAAATTAAATGGCATGTCAGATTTTGAATATATATATATATATATATATATATATATATATATATATATAAAAACAGCATATTACTTTCAAAAATGGATCTTTTCTGTTAATTTACCCAAAATAATGTGAAGTTACTTAACGCAAATATAAATTCATCCCAAGAAATTATAAATTTCAAATCAAAGTTTGTTCTTTTATGAAATTTTTGGAACTCTTTTGATATTATGAATTTTAAATCAAAATTTGTTTAGCTTAACAACTTCCCCCCCCCACCCCAGAATGAAAAATTACAAAAAAATCAGGAAATTACTCACATTTCGTAAGTGAGGGGGGCATTCAAGGTAATGTGAGGGATTCACTCACATCATAGCAGCAGAAATTAACTTCGTGTTCACGGATATAAAAGCCTACTTGACAGGAAATAAAGCGTATAGAAATAAAAAGAAAAGCATGGTAAATTGTATGTTAATTTAATACAATTTATTTATATTTTTGTGTGTATTTTTTAGGTTACAATTGTATTTATGGTACATGCGATAAAGGGGAGAAATTTACTCCTTGCTATTGCAAGCCGTATCACAAAGAGAAATTACACACGTGTTGCTCGTACCAAGTTTCGTAGCGAAGAGATTGAATTTAACGTCTTTTGGCAAGATGTCCGTATTTCCGACAAGAACAGTTTCTGTTGTATGCTGGGAGTATTTTTTATAATTTTTAATTTTTATTTAATTTATTTTATACAATGTTTTTATGTCACTGTTTTATTTTATTTTATTTATAATTTTCATCGTTATTATTATTTGATATTTTATTTACTCCTACAGTAATAACAAGGATTTTTTTAAAAAATTTACAAAAGAAAAATTTTTTTTTGGTTGGTTTATCAGGCTAAGCGCGAATGTAGACCCCATGTTAGAAATAGAATCACATTGAGGCGCCCAAATTTTGTATGGGTTCTGCTGTTAAGGTCAATGGAATGGCCTCTTTCTGATAAAACTTACATCCGGGAATTTTAGTAAATATAAATTCTTTTATTTTGGGATGAATTAACAAAGGACCCTAAAAAAAAAAAAATATTAATAGAATTAAACCAAAATACATTTTGCAACAACACTAATGATCCTAGAAACTATTATTATTATTATAAAAAATAAACAGCCACATTAAATAAAATATTTTTCACAACAGGAAACGTTATCTTGAAGTGTGTATAAAATAAACAGAAAAAAAATGCATAATATTTGGTGTGAATTTTAATAGATATAAATTCTTTTTATTTTTGGTTGCATTAACAGAAAAGATCCTTAAAACTTTCCAGTTTTTAAGAAGTTTAGTTTGTTAAGTCAGTAATTTGAGAGCAGATAGAAATTCAAATTTTCGATATTATAATTTGGAAAACCAATTGTGTATTTGAAATCGTATTACAATGTTGGCATAAGGGAAATAACTTTTATTTTGAAGATAAAACTAAAGAAAGGGCTTGAAAAAAAACTTTTTTTTCAGTGATGGAATTCTAATATCTTAATCTGACCCACTTTTATATGCTATTTTTTGTATATATATATATATATATATATATATATATATATATATATATATATAAATATATATTGTATATATATATATTTCTCTTTTTATATATATATATGTGTATATATATATATATTTTTGTGTCTGTTATATATATATATATATATATATGATATATATAAGGTGCAATATATATATATATGTATATATATATGTATATATATATATATATATATATATATATATATATATATATATGTATATATATATATATATATATATATATATGTTTATATTTCTTTATATATATGTGTATATATTTTAACATACAAAATGTGTTAGCAATTTGATACCCAAACAACAACCGCCGACCAGGGTTATCTCACGGTTTCGGTGGCTATGGCGGGACCGCCACCCAGGCGCCACCAGTAGCATTTTCCACCAGGCAGGTATATATAATAATAAAAAAAAAAAAAAATTGATCGTTCCTCTTTGCAAAATTCTTAATGAAATAAATAAAACGATTCTTCCTCTTTGCAGCTTCTGTCCGTAATGAAAGTTCCTGAACGCGTTTGCCGTTATTGACAAAATCGTAAAAATCGTTATAAACGGCTATGCAAATATTTCACCTGGGCATATTAGGTCGTGATGATGCGCGCATGTTTGATTTGTCTTAACTTTCCTTTGAAAATTTGTCGTCGATTTGGTCGTTTTTTCATCTTTTATCTTCTCGATTACTTTTCAAATCACTTTTATTGTTGAACGTCGTATATTATTCTACAAAAGGAACTGATCTTTTGCCCTATGTGACCCTTTAGATTGTTATTATAGGTAAAAAAAGCTCTTTGTCAAGATTGGTCCAAAATATATATATAATATTAGTGGTAATATATACATACATATGCAAAATATATAAATATATATACATACATACATACACATACATATATATTTGCATAAAAAAAAAAATTCCAAGAGTATAGAATCCAGGTAGAACTCAATATCCAGGACAGATTAAGGATATAATAAAAGGCTTAAAACAGGGCCTAATACTTATGGTCATAATTTATTCCATTGGAATCGTAAATGACCACGGAGTCCGGAGATTCTACAAATTGCCGGTCTTTGTAGGTTATATAAAATTGATCAAATTAAACTATTCCAATGTCGTAAATTATGACCATGTTCAAGGAATATTAGTCATTCTTTATTTATTATATATATATATATATATATATTTATATATATATATATATATATATTTTTTTTTTTTTATCCATATATATTTATTATTACAGGAAAATAAATTAGTACATTGAAAAAAATTTTGCTGTCTCATATTGTTAGACCACTTCATATTAGATTTAATAGACCAAAATTAATTATTATTAGAATGTATATAAAAAAAAGACATGTTACAACATATTCCCTGAAAAATGGCCTTGTTATTATTATTATTATTATTATAAAAATAATAATAATAATAATAATAATAATAATAAAAAAATATATAATATATTATATTAATTTGACATTGAGCCCTTGGTGTATTTTATATTTTAAGCTTTTAGCCTATTTTAATTTTTAGCATATATTATTACTATTCAAAAGTCCTCATTCAAAATGTCGGCAAATTCATAATAAAACGTATGACAGTACATTCAGTACAATTATATATTTATTAACCATACGGAGGCTAAAACCCTATGTTGAGTTAATTAACCATTGGTAGACATGTTAAATTACTCGACGAATAAGCCAATAAGAAAAATAGTTCTTTTTGAAACCTTTCGATGTTTTCAGATGCTTTAAGCCTTGATGCGCTTAAAAAGATTCAGAAATATATCTGTATATAAATTTGTCTTCATCATTCTCAGAACCAAAGTCGGTAATCTTGCTGCAGGCATCATCTGGTCGTACTTTTTGGCAAGATCTTGGAATATATAAGGACTTTAACGTTACTTATATGCTAAAAACCAACTCTATAGCTGTTTACACTATTTTCATTATTTACATTGTTCGAACTTTTCTCCCCATTTTTATTGTCATGTTCACGACGTTTCTGCCGTTGTACGCTCCGGCCTTCTTCAGAATCTGTCTATATTTCAGAGATGAGATATTGTAACTATTTACACTGTTTATATTGTTCGAACTGTTGTCCTCACCTTTATTGTCATGTTCACGACGTTTCTGCCGTTGTACGCTGATCAGTCTATATTTCTGGGATGGGGTATTGTAACTATTTACACTGTTTATATTGTTCGAACTGTTGTCCTCACCTTTATTGTCATGTTCACGACGTTTCTGCCGTTGTACGCTGATCAGTCTATATTTCTGGGATGAGGTATTGTAACTATTTACACTGTTTATATTGTTCGAACTGTTGTCCTCATCTTTATTGTCATGTTCACGACGTTTCTGCCGTTGTACGCTCCGGCCTTCTTCAGGATCTGTCTATATTTCTGAGATGAGGTATTGTAACTATTTATGTTTATATTGTTCGAACTGTTGTCCTCATCTTTATTGTCATGTTCACGACGTTTCTGCCGTTGTACGCTCCGGCCTTCTTCAGGATCTGTCTATATTTCTGAGATGAGGTATTGTAACTATTTACACTGTTTATATTGTTCGAACTGTTTTCCTCATCTTTATTGTCATGTTCACGACGTTTCTGCCGTTGTACGCTCCGGCCTGCTTCAGGATCTGTCTATATTTCTGGGATGAGGTATTGTATGTATTTACACTATTTACATTTTTCGGACTGTTGTCTTCATTCTTTACTGCCATATTCACGACGTTTCTGCCGTTGTACGCTTCGACCTTCTTCAGAATCTGTCTATATTAGATGATATTTATACATTTATTCTTGTTCGGATGTTGTCCTCATCTTTTCATTGTCATATTCACAACGTCTTTGATTGTACGCTCCAGCCTTTAATCATGATCTGTCTATTGCATTTCTTTAGATGAACATTGTAAAATATTTACCCATTTACATTGTTCGGACTTTTGTCCATCTTTAAAGATTGTTGATATTTACGACGTTTATTTTGTTGTACGCTCCGGACCTTCTTCAGGTGATATGTGTGAATTTCTCAAATGATTATTTGCCGGTCGCCTTCCAGGCGATAACCTTCGCAGTTCATATTCACCCCGTTTCAACCTGACCTACCGCTTGGAATTCCGACCTGAATTTTAGTCCACGATATTTAGATTTTCTAGTTCGACGTGCCATGCCCTGTCTTTAGACGTGAAACTAGAACAATCTGTTCCCATCAATGGACGAAATAAAGGCTTAGGGTTCTAAATTCCAACGTATATCGCCTGTAGAAGGCCAAAAGCGTACAACGACTGAAACGTCGTCAATTGACAGTAAAGAACAGTCGATTTGTGTAAATATGTAAATATTCAATTATAAATCATCTTTATAAATATACACAGATACAGCTTCTATTGTCCGACTTTTTGAAATATTTCTCTTCAGAAACGCTGGTGTTGGGGCCGATAATAAAATGACAAATAAAAGATAAGAATTAAATTCCTTCGCTTAGTTCATATTCCACACAGATGTGAGTACCTGTGATGGTCGCGATTGTCGGTGGAGAGGTATTTTCTGTCCAAAGACTCTGAGAACGATGCCGGATCAGGAGTTCAAATTTCTGGTAGGGTCATCTTGGCGGTTACATTGTTCGAACGAGGTTCCATACTAAGCGCGACCCTCTTCCCAAAATCCCAACGGTTGAACAAAGGATGGAGATTATTTAGATCTCAACATTTGAACCAGCAGATGAAGAGGGCTACGCATTACGGACATGCTATCCTTCCATCGCCACTTGAAATTATTGGTTAGCGGCAGTCCGTTGCAGTTTCATAATTGAAATTCTGCATGTCTCATTTTATATGTGCCGCAGAGGAATTATTTTAAATTCAAATTTGAACAGTCACACCTGTTGCCTTAAACAATATTCGCTTAAAATCGGTAAAATCTTCTACCCATGATTTTCTTTCACATTCAACTAGTTCTTGCAAAGCCAAACGGCGATAGGGAATGGACGACAGGAGTAGATTTTGGTGAAACTGGATGCTTCTAGCCCTGAACCTGCAAGTTGGCCGTGAATGTCGTCATCAACGCCGCCATCATAAAGGAAGCGATCAATGAAGAAGAAATTAAATTTTTGTATACGACATAAAGCCGTTCCTTATTAAAAGCAATTGACTCAACGTCTCGTGGCGAATTGATTACCACATGTCAGTAAAAGACGCTGGTCACCTCGTTTTAGTTTTTCATATTCTTTCCACGAATACGGGATTAATTTTATTTTTCAATTACACCCTCATCCACAAAAACCATTTCTATATATCATCCTTTCTCGTTCGTTTTGTTATCAAATTTGAATTCAACTGAACTATTTAAATATTGAATAATGACTTTAGACAAGTTATATGATTACATAAAAAACTTTCACATAAGCGTTGGACCCCCCCCAACCACTACCAAAAAAAAAAAAAAAAAAAAAATTGAAAAATCAGGTCTGGTGCTCCCGCTGTTCTTTTAGAGATTCTTGACAAAATACAAATAAGGATCTTCAATATAATCGATCTTGACCTGGCATCTCGACTTCAGCCACTTTTTCAACAACTTGACGTGACTTCCCTCTGTTTTTTTTTTCTTCTACAACTATTTTCATGGCAAATGAAAAGAAGTTTTTTCCTTGGTTCCCTTTTTCTGATGAATTTAAGCGTGTTACCAGATTGGCAACTAGGTTTTATGGTTTAATTTTGAAATAGTTAAATGCAACCACCAACAGCTCCAAAAGTTTATTTTCTCGTACTTCCTGCCTATGAAAATATTCCGTTTAATGCTTCCCTGATAAGTACAATTTTCTCAAAAATCAAATGTATTAAAATAATTGTCGCCATCTTCTGTTTTTTTAAAATCCCATTCATCTTTTTATCCTTTCCTCAATCCTCCCTATACTGAGTCTTTTCTTTCACTTTCACTCCCTGTGACCCCCCTGCGCACTAGTGGCATCCCCGCCTTGCTTGGGGTGAAATGATTAAAAAAAAAGACAGAGAAAAAAAATATTTGTTGTATTTCAAATCGAATCTAAACTGATTAGAATTTTTTTTTTTCGACTTAAGAGTCAAATTCGTCCATATTCACAAATCTTCCAACACAATAAAATTCACTTTATTAAAAAAATCTTAGAAAACATAAAATATATTTTTCTAAACGATTATTTGAGAAAAATTACCTGATTTAAAGTTTAATTAATCTGAATTGAAACAAATATTGCCTTTAGTATAAAACATCGCAGAAAAGCATTTTTTTAAGATCGAATGTGTGTTTTTTTACTTGTTCAGAGTGGTTTATTGACAGCCTAATTCTCCGAGGACTTGTCCTTATAACTAATAGAAATCTTAAGCGTTACAAAAATGAATTTTTCGAAATTTCATAAAATTAAATCAGGGGTTCTTTAAAAAAAATATTTTCTTCAGTATTTTTTATTTATTCTAAAAAGGAACAATAAAAAATAATTTCATTTATTTGCAAGTAAGTCCTGAAAGTTTCATTAAAATCCGACAAATATTTCATTTTTTGCAAGAATTTCAAATTAAAAGTTTTTCATTGAAAAATTTTTTCTTCAAATTTCCAGTAAAAATCTATGGTCATGCGTTGATGCCGAAAAGACAACATTTTTAACCAGAATTTCCCAGAATCTATAAAGATTTAAAAACAAGTTGCATAAAATAATAATCTTTTGATCTTCCCGCTTAATAATAACACACATTTTGATAAAATTTTGTTTTATTACGTTTTATTAAAAGTGCATTTTTTTCATCATGTATTCTCCATTTTTAGCGAATATTTGGAGGTACCTAAATGTAGAAAATGAATGCATAGAGCCCAATTCTTAAATTATAGTAGCCTTGATCTGATATTCACTCAAAAACCCCATCGGTTCTGGTGGACAATGTCAGTCTTGACTTTATATTGGCATCGTTGAAATAAACATTTTGATTATTATTGATTTTAATTTTCTTGTAGTTAACTTAATTTCTGTCGTTTTATAATTTTTTTCCGTTGTATTTAAAAATATTAATCAATATTTTTTCTTCCTTCATTGTTTCAATTTTAATAAATCTTGTCTCAATCATGTTTGTATATATATATATATATATATATATATAATATATATATATATATATATATATATATATGTAACTATACTCGTTTCGAAAAAAAGGGAAAATTTTTTGATTTGCCAATAAGTCGCATCTCGAAGGAAAAAAAGGTTTTAAAAAAGAAAGAGCTAGAAACATGAAAGTCTGTCGAAAAAAATCGCACAGATGCAGGTTTGAAGCCCAAAGAAAAAACCCCGACACTAGTAAACAACTAACTAAAAAGAGCTCAATACAACCGTAGAGCAGACGTAGATAAACCTAGTGAGCCAGACAAACATACCCTATATATTGCTTTATGAGTCTTTTTGAAACTTTCAGGACTTATTTGCAAATAAATGAAATTATTTTTTATTGTTCCTTTTTTAGAAAATCTTTGTAAAAATACTTCTTTTTTATATTCGTTAAATTCTATATACATAGTATACTACCAATATGTAACTGATTTAATTTTATGAAATTTCGAAAAATTAATTTTTGTAGCGCTTAAGATTTCTATTAGTTGTAAGGACAAGTCCTCGGAGAATTTAAATCATGAATTGTTTTTTAATTAAAAGAAACCCTAAACCTGTTAAGTTTGTCTGGCTCAAATAAAAAAAATTATCTTCATCTATCTATCTATCTATCTTTCTATCTTGATTTATCTATTCATTTTCAGTCACAAGTCATAATCGTGACTGAGGGTTTGAGTGTACTGGCCTTGTTCAGATTGTTGATCGCATAAACAATTCTCTCTCCCAGAAACTGTAACTAAGGTCTGCTTAGCATAGTTGCTCATAAGCCGCATGCTGGCTCTATTCTTGTTTTTACAAACAAGAAAATGTGCTTGAGCGAGCGTCTGCAATATTCATTGGCTATGACGCCCTAGTAGACGGGTATCCTTGAATTTTTTATTTATTATTTAGTGTCCGGTGGATAATGGATAACGGTAAGGATATTGAATCGGAGAATATTTCAATAGTCGAATCCATTAAATTCAATCTTACGTGCTAATAAAGTTTATAGTAATAAAACATTAATTCAACTTATGAGGGTCCAGCAGATCATTCCCTAGGTACCGAGAGCCCGACACCAACACATGAGATTTGATTATAGGGGTGAAGGTTTTGAGCAGAATCATTCACACTTTTTGAAGGGCCGAATACAGAGACCTGGTGCACTATCTGCCACAAGGTCCCCAAACGACCCTCCGCAGGTTTTGAATTCAGAGTTGTCCTTTTTATAGACCATTTGCCTTCCAAGGATATAGAAGTTTGTACTGCTTATTTACCCATAGCATAACATACACACACACACAAACACCACACATAATTAGAGACACGTACACACACACACACACACACACATATATATATATATATATATGAGGCAGGATGTGTGTGTGTCTGTGTGTGTGTAATAAATGCTCAGCCGCAATTTTTTAACGGATTTGCACCAAAATTCACATGCACATGCTCCAAGTTAGCGGAAAGGCCAAAACCGACTTTGCATTTCCCAACTCCCATCGATAGTAGAAATAATCGATTTTTTCATGCGTCTACGGCAATTTTTCATTTAGTTTTTTTTTTTCTACTGGCCAGAATGAGAGCCTATGTTTAAAAATGTTAACTAATGATTTCATGCAAAAAATCGAAAACTGCATTCGTCAATAAGTTCTAAAATTGTATAATCTTTTATTTCAACTGGCCCATTCAAATTGCTTAAACTCAACGTTGATTCTGATTCCGCAGAACTGGGCTGGGTGTGAAAAAGTATTTGTTGTTAACATTCTTTTTTCATTCGTTTTTTTCCAGTTACGAGTCCTTTTTTTTCAGCTGATCGTTTTGTGTTCATTTTGTTTAGTTCTTTTTTTTTTTAACAGATTTAATGTTTAGTATAGAGCTTAGAAAAAATTCGCAGTGTGAGATAGGCAATAAATAAGGCATGTAGCAAGATCAGCACGGCAAATGGCACTCCTTTAAAGGCAAGGAAGGGCAAAAATATTTTAAGTCAAGTGATAGCGATTGCTGTATATGAGTCGTACGATTTTTTTTATTTTGGAATATATGTAGCTTTTAGTTGGTTACTTAGGGTTTCGAATTCTTCTGGTTGTCTTCAATAATCAAATATGGTAAAAAGATATCAAATATCACCTTAAAATATCTAGACTTCACGATCGTCATTCCTTGTAGAGCTTTCTTTACAGAGTGCGATGGGTAAATTGTCGCCATTTTATGTTTTTAATTTCGCGCATGCGCATTGTTTGTTTGTTTTATTTTGTCGACTGCACAGTATAGTACGGTCAATTTGAAAACGGCATGCTGTACTGCTTCGCATTCGCGCCGGAAGCTCCAATACGAACATTTCCGAGTGTTTGAATGTCAATGTGAGGACAGTGTAGAGGATTCGGAAAGAGTTGGATGAGTCTAATGGTGATTACGAAGGTACGTCAGTTTGGAAAACTCACTCAGATTGAATTTGTTGGTGAAGGCTTCAGACTCAACAGGGAGGCCTACATCAAGTGTCTTGAAGAGTTAGTACTGCCCTGGTTCAAGAGGGTGGCTGCTGGAAGACCCTATGTCTGGCAACAGGACTCTGCACCGTGTCACACAAATAGAAGAACCCAGTCATGGCTGTCAGATAATTTTTTGCGACAACATCACTCCTTACATCTTGGACCTAACTCCCCAGACTGCAACCCCCTTGATTATTATGTGTGGGGGCGCAGTTGAGCAACCACAAACAAAACTCCTTGTAACACAAAGATGAACTGAAAGGCAAGAATTATGGCAGCATTCACCAACTTAAACAAGAAGACCGTCCAGAAGAGTTGCAGGAGATTCAAGAAGTTGCGTCTGGAGGCCGTGGTTGAAGCCAATGGCATTTTATTGAATAAATTTAAATTTTAGTATTTCAAGATATTTTTGTGTAATTTTGGTAAATATATCTGTTAAAATGAAATGTCAGTGTTATTTTCATTTTTGCATAATTTAGACGACAATTTATCCATCGCACCTTCAATATCTTGTTAAAATGATCTGTCAGTGTTATTTTCGTTTTGGTGTCATAAACGAAAATTTTTCCATCGCAAATTTGCAAACTCTCCAATATAAAATGATTTGTCAGTGTTATTTTTTTTGTTTGCGTTGATTTAAATTAACAATTTATCCATCGCCTCCTGTGTTTTGGGATGGCAGATAAATATTTAATCTCTTCAACCCCCAGTTTTGGATAATTGGCTACTAAGACGCAAAGGGTTACTGAGTATGAAAAAAATAATATGAAAAAAGAAGAATATTATTAAATTCAGAGAACAATGAAAGAACAAGAATTAAGAATACAGAAGATAACAATTTGAAATTTTGTAATTCAAAGTTGATTGGAAAAAGATTTTTGAAACTTTTTCTTTTCCAGCGAAAAAAGAAAAGAAAATATTAACATAGAACTTACAAATCATTTCGTTCAACTGGTTTTTGGATCAAAAGATAAATTATAAATTCCTGGCCCGCTGAATATCCGAATCTAAACACGAAGACACGGGACGGGTAAATTTAACAACTTGGTTTTATTCAAACTGACGCTGAATCTGTTTTGTTCCCATCTTGTATTCCCTGGTTTCCGGAACTCTTTTTTATTATCAAATCTTTATAATTTTTTCATTATCAACATTATTGATCTTGTTATAAATTTAGAAAGTTTCTCAAATGGAAATATTTTGAATTTTTTTTCAATATAATAAATGCTTTTCAAGTTCAAAATGTCAAGGAAGCAAAAAATTCAGCGATATTTATTTATATTCTTACAGAAAATGTGGCGTTTTTAGGTCGAAATTTAAATTTTTTCAAAATTTGACGGTCTTGTTCTGTTATTTGTTAAACTTTAATAAAAACTTTTAACCAGGTGACTGACCCAAACATGCAATCATATTCCTTGAAAAAAAGGAATAAATTCTTAAAATTTTTATTAAAATTGACTATAATAATTCATGTCTCTATAGAATCCTTTAAATAGTTTTCATAAGTACAATTCATTTTTTTTAATATAAAAACAACAATTTAAAAAACAGGTAATTTAAAAGAATCAATTACTTTGAAGATATTTATAGAAAATTTTTTTTAAATCAATGTCTTCTATGGTGGGAAATGACTTTTTCATTCTGGAAAAAAGGTCAGGGCAGATAACAAAAAATTTTTTTTATTAAAATATTTTATTAAGAATTTCTAAATATATATATAATATTCAGACGAACAGTAATGCTTCATTTGATGCAGTTAAATGGTAGGTAAATAAATGTTTTAAATAGAGACTATTGCAAGAAAAATTATCTAGTATAACATCAGTTTCCAAAGGCCTTGTCTTCAAACTATTTTACCCTGACCATTTTTTTAAGGAAGATAATATTTTTATTTAGTCGGTGGTTTTAATTTTTTTTCTTTTCAAAAGCAATTTTAAAGGTTTCAATGTTGATAAAAATTAATAAAAAAAATAACGTCCTGTTTTTAGTAGCTTTTAGAAATTAATTTTTTTTGAAATTTCCTCATCCCTGTTCTACGAACATTTGCAAATGACAATTGAATCTTATTCATTTTTCTATTTCTCCTAAACCTTGTTCCATCTTAATTTTGTGGATGAATCCAACGGTTTTCATCTATGTATTAATGTCCCTTTTTAATGTTGGACTATCATATATTTTTGCGGAATAATTCCTTTGTAATGAAAATCTTATTTTAGTCGTTTTGTTATTCTTTTCTTATTTTAACCAAGTAAATATAGTTATAAGATACAGATATATCATATATTAATTATAGGTAATTTAACGAATCAACAGATTTTCAAAACAAAAACTAGTTTATGTCTTTCGACCATTTTTCAATTTATTCGAATATTCCCCTTTTCCCTTTTCTCCTACTTTAATCTTATAGTAACAAAGAGTCTGAAAAGAAAGTTTAGAGGGAGGACACCAAAATTACATAAATTTTGTTCCGCTATCCATTTAATTCTTTTTCAAGATCACTGAGTAATTTATGTATTGTCTTCCTTTGTCCCTCTTGCTTTTAGTCTGCCCTGTGAGTATCAAATTCTCCAAGCCTCTTTTTCTTAAAATTAAAAAATTCTAGAAATTTTTTGTCTCTTTGTTCTAATTCTAACTATTAAATTGTTCTTTTTTTATTTACTTATAAAAATTTCCAAAAAATATAAAATTTTTAATTGAGTTAGCTCGAAAAATTGATGATAAATTTTTAACGCCAACCATTATATGATATGAATTTTGGTCGGAAGAAATTTTTTAATAATTTATTCAATAACATATTTGAATATAATATATATGCTGCTGGGTGTTCAAAATTTTTAATGTTTCTCTCATTTTACATAAATTCAACTGTTTACACACAAATATTTAAAAAATAATAATAAAACTGAAAAAAAAACCCCCAAAAAACTAGTAAAAGTTCGTTTTTGAATAAATTCGAAACTTTTTGAAATTTACTTTCTTTATTGATTTTTTTTTTTGACTAAAACGAACCCTCGTCCATAAAAACTCATTGATGGTGCCTGGTCTGAATATATTGATATTTTTTGTATATAATATAAATAATAGAATTTAAAAAATTTTTCTTTTTTTTACTTTTATAATATTTTATATAATATTTTAAAAGAATTTTTTTATATTTATGAAAATTTTATTTTTTTACCTTTTAAAATTTAATCTGTTTTTTTTCCTAAAAAATGTGTTAAATTGTTCAGAACTTCATTTGAAATTAAGTTATGTATATATTAAACCACTTTTTTTTGACAATGATAAAAAAAAAAATAAAAACAACTTTTAAAATTAAAATCAAAATGATATCTTTTTTAAACTAAAAATTATTAAAAAAAATTTTTAAATTTTTTAAATATTTTTAAAATTTCAAACTGATTAAAAAAGTCTCTTTTGATATAAACTTTATATATGTTTTATGATAAAAATTTAAATTAAATTTTAAATTTTTGATTAAATAAATAAAGATAATTTTTTTTTTAATTTTTTCTGAAATACTTGAAGTTTTTTATGTTCTCAATTCTTTTCAAACAAAATCGAAAAAAAATATTCTTAAAAATAAAGGATACTAACAACTTAGTTGAAAAAAAGTTTATAATTTGGAATTTTCTTTTTTTTATCAAATGTCAACATTGAAATAAAAATAAAACTCCTAAAAATTGCATTTATTCAATAAAAAATATTTATTACTAATTTTAATTTTTTTTCAAATTTTAATTATTTATTGATTAATTCATATATTTTTTATTCTAAAATCTTTTTTGAAAATTTTTTGTTTATTTTTTAAACTGAATTTTTTAAAACTGAAATGAATTTTCAACCAAAACGGAGGTTGGAAATGAAATGGTAATCTTTATAACATCAACAAAATACAATACTCGCCAGCGGCGTGAAGTAGGTAAACCACTGCTAGTGGTGGACTACTTAGACAGCATATTACCCCACTTTCAATAGTGTCCAACGTATTTATGAGGATTTTTTACATACCATTAGTGTTCATAGGTATAATGTATATAAACTTATTTTAAACTTTTAAATATTTAATAATTCTGGGGTAGGAAAAATGATTCGTTATATTCAAATCTTTAAAAAATGAAAATGAAAAAAATTATTTCTTTTTGACAATCTACTTTACTTTTAAAATTACAAAAATTTTAAAATTAAAATGGCTAATCATATTTAAATCAATTTATAAATGAACTAGCAGTAGTAAGCCCGGCGTTGCCCTAAATTGTAACAGTAAGAGATAGATCAAGTATCGACCATCATAAAGACTGAAAAAAAAAATTGACAAAGATTATTGTTTAAGGTTGAAATGTCTTAGCATGTCTTAATTAGTTTTTTTTTTTTTTTTTTACATTTTTTGGTCAAACCCAAACTCAAACTCAAAAAAAAATTGTTTTCAATCGTTATGAGTCTATCGATTGAATAGAATTTTATTATAAACAATTGTCTTGTAAATGGAATTTTTAAAAGCATTCTGAATGTAAAAATAAAGAAAAAAAATGTGCAAGACAATAAGAAACACTACGGAAAAAAAAAAGTGAAGTTTTTTGAAATCGGTTGAAAAATGTAGAAATCCGATCCCATATATAAACGAACACACACACACACACACACACAAACAAACAAAACAAAACAATACAACCTTTTTTTTATAATAAATATAACTCGATATGAGTTGTCCCCCTTTCATTCTGGCGACAGAATCGTGTTTTATCGTGTTTTCAAATTGATTTCGTGCAAAAAACAATTGTGTTTTTTCCAATTTTTGGCGCTGTCAGAACCACCGCAAGGTAATTTTACGCAGTCCTGTGAAGTTTTGTTTTTTATCGGTTGAAAATGTAGTAAAATATCCAATATATAAACGTACACACACACACACACACACACACACACACACATTACACATTTTATCTAATTTTATAATAAGTAAATTTAGTAAACTTTTTTATTCAATATAATTAAAATTTTATAATATTTATTCAAAAAATTTTGAAAAAGGATATTTAATTTAGAGATTTGGGGAATTTCAAACATTTTTTACTTTTCAAACCATTTATTTTCAATTTTTACCTTTTGGGACCCCTTTATAAACGCTTATTATTTATTTAAATGTAAAATTTGCTGAATATAATTTATTTTTGATTAATGCAATTTTGAAAATGGATATTTTAAAATTTTAAGATTAGACATAAGTGTTCAAATAAATTTTAAATGCTGCAGTATTTTAATTTGAATGTTCATTTTTAATTAAATTTTGTTATATTAAAATTTTAATTTTATATGTAAATTTAACAGTAATAGTATTTGTCAAATAGTTTTATTGTAAAACATTTAAAGGATTTTTTATTCACATTTATCTTCCTTAAAGGATGTGATTTTTTTTATTTTTTCTTCAAATTTTTTCAATTCTTGGAATATTGTTTAAATAAACATAAACGTAAGTTGAAATTCATCACATTTGAAATTAACAAAAATTTTTAAAAATTTTTTAAAAAAATAATCCAAAATTCAAATATTACATGTTTATTAAAAAAAAATTGAATAGAATCCATTATCTTTATCAATTTAAGATTGACAAATTATATTAAGTATATCAAATCTATGAAATGGTTTATTGAATCAATTTATTTAATGATCGGCCTTTAAGTTTAAATTTAAGCTTATAAGTTGCATGTCACCCATAAAAAACATTGTTTGCTGTCCACGGACCCCCTTTGTTCTTAACCCCTCTTATTCAAAATTTTTCCACAGTTTGAAAATGAAAATAAAAGTCTGAGTAAATTATCTATATTAATAAAAGAAAAAATTATTTCAAGTCGTAAACTTTTAAGTTTAAAATTTACTTTTTAATAATGTTTGAAAATATTTACCAAAAATTTCTATAAAACAAGTTAAAATTTTATTTTTAAAAAAAAATAGTTTTATCCAGACAAAATTATCCAACTAAGATGAATGAAATAACAGAGAAAAAAAATTCCAATTTTTTTTGAATGTGAATGAAATAAAAGTCAATAAAAAGAGATTTTATGATGACAGTTGACGATCAATAAAAATTGTCGTAATGGATAATGAAAAGACTTAGGAATTATTTCGAGTTCAATTCTTAAATTATTCATTTAATTACATTACGTAAAATTGTGAATTTCTTTTATTCTTTTTAAAAATTCCTTCCAGCTTTTAAAAATAGCATGACAGACCAAATATCTAAATTATATATATACCGCAGAAAAAAAAATGACAACCTACTTTCAATGCAAAATCTATAAACAAATTTGAAAATTAAGAAAGATACATGATGTCCTATGAATTTTTATATAATCATGAAACTGTAAGAAATCCAAAAAGGAAAAAATATTTATTTTCTTATATGTTTAAAAGAATATAAGAAGATACCGAAAATTTTAAACTGACTTATCTTGAAATAGCTATTCTCAATAACTTATTAAGACAAATGGATTTGAATTTTTTTAAAAAACATTTTCTTTTTTATTTTTATTCATTTTTTTTTTGAATAGACAAATAATGAAGTCAAAACTAATTTATTTTTTCCAAAGAGGAAAACAATAACAAAATTGTCAGTCTTCTAATTAAAAGTTTTCAAATGGGATACATACAATATAAAAATCTTAAATAAATGAATCTGAAATGCTAAAAACACCGATAACGTTTGATTCATGATTAAATCATTAAAAAAAAAGATTATTATTGTTAGGAAATTTTTTTTATATGGTAAATTTATTCAATGTGTGGATTGCTAGATTTATAAACGTTAATTCTGTTAAAATTGCTTTAATAAACCAATTTTCCTAATTTGAAGAGCTAGCAATTTTTTCAATATAATTGTTTTGTTGTAAAAAATTATTAAATCAGAAAAATATAAAAAAACAATGTGTTCTATTTTTTTTTAATTTTAAAGTGATTTAAAAAATGTTGAACTTCTTTTCTTTTTCTCTCTTCAAAATTTATAAGTATTAAAAAAAACCTTTTCATATTTCACATCCAATTAACATTTAATAAGTTTTAATTTTTCACCTATTTTTTTCATAATGAAACATCCAATTAATCAAAAAAATTAAAAATGTCAACAAAACAAATTTTCCCTGTCCTTCTTTCCTACTATTTGTCTTTTAATCTTCAGATTTTCCAAAATAATTTTTTTTTAATTGTCCTAGAAATTTAAAAAATCTTCCCGATGTTAATTAAGAATTTTTCCATTCTCTTCTCAATATTTATCATTGCTCAAAAATTTTCGGGTTAAAAAAAATCCTCAACATCTTCTGTTATTTGAGATTTAAGGAATCATGTATTCTTTTATATTTAATGCAAATTCTTCAAATAATATTTAAAAAAGATAACATTTTCGTTTTTTTAAAAATTTATATTAATTACTAATAAATTTTTTAAATATTGTATATCGTTTATTTTGAAATATTTATTTTATTATTTATATTACTTTTTACAGCCATACCCAGCTGGTCGATCAGAAAAAGCGTTCAATTAGAATGGAGCAAAAACAGCATCATGTTTAGATGTAACAGAGTCTATCTTCTTCAATTACTTTAAAGTACTTTCATTAAAAAAATTTTTGAATTAATGCAGTTACTGATATAACAGAAGTAGTCTGTATTTATTCAATCGAAGTTAGCCGAGGACATGAAGGGGTAAAACAGGCAACATGAAGACCCACTTCAGACCACAATTATTTTGGAGTTTTTGAAATTCAATTTGTCAGTAAAATACCAGGGATGTAAAAAGAGGATACATTTATAAAGCAGTTGTTGTCAAGTTTGATGAAAATTGGTTGAAAGATCAATGAAAAATAATAAAGAAACCATTAAAAATAGCCATTTTTCGTTATTTACGCAGTTTTTCACTATATGAGTGGACTCGACTATCAAGTTAAAGGACTGTTAAACAATCAACTTATTGTTGGCTACAATTGAGTGAAGTTTGTATTAGATTGCTTGAAAATTGAGGGAGCTTTTAGTTTAAAATTTGTGTTGAAATCGATTTATGTTGAAATCGATTTTTCGTCTTTCGCGGTTTTTCGCTAAAACATAGTGGCGTAGAAATAAAAATGAGGTATCGTTGACCTCGTCATGATGTAAGTAACCGACATACCAATTTTTTAATGAAATCCGAGGAAAAAGTTTAATTTATCGATTTTTGATCGGCTTTATCGATTATTGATTTTTTTTTTAAATTATCGATTTTTTTACGCTAAGAACCTATCTCTTACATTGTACAATGTATGTGCCAAGTTTGGTCAAAATCGGTTGGATGGATCTCGAGTGAAAAGGTATCACACAGACAGACAAACACACAGATTATAAAATTTATATTTTTATATATATATTTATTTCATTATTTGTAAATGTAAAAATGAACAACTATATTTATTAAAATAGTCATTGAAAAAATATTATTTATTTTTGTAAATATTTATATAAAAAAGTTTTATAATATATAATCTTTATTTTTATATTTTTTCCCAATCAAAACACAAAGTTTGTTTTTTTTCCTATAAAAGGAAAAATAAATCTTTGTTTTAAAAAAAAAAACAGAAAAAAATTTAAAAAAGAAATTTCAGAAAGATTGATTTCCTGAAAGAAAGAAAATTTTTACATAAAGAATTTTTGTGGGAGT
The DNA here is from genome assembly GCA_903632075.3 of Acanthosepion pharaonis. Taxonomy (NCBI): domain Eukaryota; kingdom Metazoa; phylum Mollusca; class Cephalopoda; order Sepiida; family Sepiidae; genus Acanthosepion; species Acanthosepion pharaonis. The sequence continues at coordinate 199,447 of CAHIKZ030002411.1, read as the reverse complement.
CCAACCCCAGAAAAACAAAAAAATGTGCTGAAAAAACCCTTGGATTATAGCCATATATGGTCAAAAAATTTAAAATTTAAAAATATATTTTAAAATCCACACAAAAAATTTTATAAAAATATATATGCTATATGGCGTGTCCATCAGTCAAAAAATGTGAAAAAAAAAACCGTCTTCTTAATTTCCTTTTCAAAGAGTTTTTTGATGGAAAAAAAAACCGATAGCTGTATTATTGACACAGACGTTTAATTTGAAAAAAAAAACGGGTAAAAAAAAACAAAAACTTAAAAAAAAAAAATTTTGATGTAAAAAAAACAAAAAATGAAAAAAAAAAATAATATTAATTTTCCTATAAAAGATATAAAGAAACTGATTTTCAAATGAAAAAAAAAAAAAAATGCAAAACAAGCCGAAAAAAAATGAAAAAATAATCCAAGAAATATAGAAGAATTCTTTGAAAAGAACAAAAAAAGCAAGATTTTATAAAAAAAGTTGAAAAAAATTGATGATTATTTTCTGAAAATAAAGAAAAAAAAGGAATGAAAAAAAAGAATGTTTTTTAAAATTTAAAAAAAGACAAAATTAAAAAAAAAAAGGTAAAGAAAGAAATTATCTTGTTTTGGGTTTGGAAAAAAAGAAAAAACAAAAAAAAAAAAAAAAAAAAGAAGAAAGAAAAAAAAAGACATGAAAATTTAAGTAAAAAAAAAAATAAAGAAAAATTCTTTAGAATTTAAAAAACTTTTGTTTCAAATGTGGCAAAAAAATAGAAAGAATATTTCTTTGGAACAAAAAAATATATAAAAAAAAAAAGATTAAAAAGAAGAAAAAATTTTCTACAAAAAGATTTTTCCTTGCTTGTAATATGAATTGGGTGAAATTTGAAATTTTGAAAAAAATGTGAAAACAAATCCTAAACTGTATTGGCTCTGGAATAAAAAAGAAAATTTCTCAAAAGTATGTCAGATTCCTTCTTAAAAGAAAAAGTAAAAAATTTTGGAAAAAGGATGTCTAAAAAGAATGGGGGAACATAAAGAAAAGAAAGATTTAAAAAAGTGTTTTCAGAATAAAATTATCTGAAAATAAAAAATTGAATTTTAAAAATAACTGTCAAATTAATAAAAAAGAAATGATAAAATGACAGAAAAAAAGAAAAAGTTCTTTTCATTTGATGATCAAAGAAATCATTGAAATTTTCAAAAATTAGATTAAAAGGGTATAAAGTATTAAAAGCAAAAAAACTGAAAAAAAAAAAAAATGAAATTTAAGAATGGATAGCGGCTCTTTTTTTAAAGAAAGAAAGGAAGAAAAAAAAAATTCCTTCTAATGAAAACTAGAAAGAAAAAGAATGAGAACAAAAAATTTTAAAATTAAAGAAAAAAAAATCCCTAATTGAAAGAAAGAAAAAAAAGAAAAAAAAAAAGAAAAAAGGTTTCCTTGAAAAAAAAATGGTCAAAAATGAAATTCAAAAAAACAAACTCGAGAAAAAGAAAAAAAAAAATTAAAATGAAAGAATTCTAAGTTCTGGAAAAAAAAAATTTGTCGGCATTTTAAAACCCAAAAAAGAAAAAAAAATAAAACCTAAAAAAAAAAAGAAAAAAAAGACTAAACTTTTTTTTCTTTTTTAATGCATAAAAAAAATAAAATAAAAAATTCTTTAAAAAAAAAAAAAAAAAAAAAAAAATAAAAATACAAAAAAAAGAAATTCAAAAAAAATTATTTAAAAAAAAAAAAAAAAAAAAAAAAAAAATATAATTGTATAATATAAAAAAAAAGAAATTATATAAAAAGTGACAAGGAATATTGTTTTTGAAATAATTTAAAAGAAGTCTTTATAAAAAAAAAAAATTAAAAAAAATGCTAATTTAATTTTCTAATTAACCCTAAAAGGAGAGAAAAAAAAAAATTTTTTCTTTATTGTAAGAAAAAAAGAATTGAAAAAAAATTTATTAAAAAAAAAAAATTGATAAAGAAATTTGAAAAGAAATGAAAACCAGATTAAAAAAAAAAAAAAATTTTAGAATCATATAAAAGAAAGAAAGAAGAATAAAGAATTCCAAATGATATATGAAGAAAGATATGTAAAAAAATCAAAAAGAAAAAGTTATTTTTGAATTGAAAAAAAAAATGGAAATGCAAAATAAATTGTGAAAAAATTTACAGAAAATTAATCAGAAAATAAAGAAAACATTTTTTTTCACTTGGAAATTTCAAAAAAAAGATTAATTAAGAAAAAAAAGGTTCAAAAAAAAAAGAATGTTTAGGAAAAACTGAAAAAAGAATCAAAAGAATAAAGCTTTATAAATTCTATAAAAGGATATCTTTGCCTTCAAAAGAAATAAAAATATATTTTAATTCAAACAGAAATAAAAAAAAGGAAAAATTCAAAAAAAATTAGAAAAAAGGAGTAAAAAAAAAGAATTTTTGCTATCTTCAAAGAAGAATTTAAAAATATTTTTAAATAGGAACAAATTTAAAAAATGAAAGAATTTTTCTCAAAAGTTTCTTCTTTTTTCCAAAAAAATAAAAACTTTGAAAAGTTTATTTTCATGTTCCATTTTATTTTAAGAAACTTTAAAAAAAATCTTAAAGTTAAAAAAAATAAAAAGGTTTACAAAAAATTTGGAAAAAAAAAAAAGAATCAAGAATTTCACATCAAGGAGTAAAAAAAAAAACTTCAAAAAATAAAAATTATAAATATATATATAAAAATAAATAAAAAAATATAAAAATTTGTTAAATAAATATGAAATAATATGTCAAAATGAAACCATCCTTTTGAAAAATTCTTTCAAAGAATTTTTCAAAAAAGAAAAGCGAACCTCTTCAAAAAAGTAACATTTTTTTTATGAAAAAAGAATAATTGAAGATATAAAAAAAATAAAAAAAAAAAAAAATTTTAGAAAATGTCTTTTAAAATATCTTTTGTAAAAGAACTGGAAAAACAAAAAGAAAAAATAAAAAAATTTATAAAAAAATTGTATGTAATAAAAATTTTAATTTGCAACATCTAATTATAAAAAAAAAAGAATAAAAGAAAATAGATTATGAATTGGTTTTGATCTTTTAAAATAATAAAGTGATAGCATTTTTAAAAAAAATTAAACAGTTTATAAATATAAATGAAAAAAATTGGGTAGTCAAAACACAAAAAAGAAACAAGTTTTTGAATAAACTTTTTTGACTTACGTCTTAAATAATTAGTGATTTGCAAAAAAGACAAAAGAAACCAAAGGGCTTAATTTATAAAACAAAAATTCACAATATTAAAATAAAATTTATTTTAAACATGGTTCAAAAAATTTTCCAAAAATCAATTTAACTTGTTTTTTTATCCTGTTTTTTAATAATAATTTTTTTTTAAAGATAAAAAATAATTTCTGATAATTGTATTCGTTTAAAATCTAAAACAATTTTTTTTAAAAAAATTTTTCAATAAATTAAACCTGTTTAAACATTTACAAGAAGATGTGCTTAGATTGAAATATATTTGAAAATACTGGGTGAATACAGGTTTTGAAAAAAAATTCATAGTTCAAGATCACCATCTATGTATTTTTAAAAAAAACATATGTATATAAGATTTTTTTTATTTGATTGAAAAAATATAAACTAATGAAAAAAAAAATTTTGAGATCATTATGTAGAATAAATTATTTTGAGAAATCGGATGAAATTTTTCTTAATTACATGGCAAAAACTCCAAAAAAACAACAATTGCATTAATTTCATTTATTTTTTTTCAAATTTACTTAAGGTTTAAACAACGGACTAAATGTTTTTAAAAAATATTATGGATTAGCCGGAATCGAATTTCATCCTTTGCCCAAAAAAAAATTTTAGTATTCATTAAATTTTTATAAAATCATCGAAATATTTAAACATTTATATTTTTTCTTTTGATTTTTTTTTTTTTTTACGGAGTAAAAGAAATTTTTGAAAATAATTGAAATTTTTTTATTAAAATTTTTTGATATAAGAAAAAACATTTATATAAATATATATATATATATATATATAACATATATATATATATTCAATATATATAATAAATAATATATAAATATAAAAAAATTCAATGAATTTTTTATTTAAATAAAATTTTTATGATTCTAAGAATTACATTCTTTGGCCATATTTATAAATAATTAAAATTAAAAAATTTTAAATGCAACAATTTGAAGAGTAAATCAAAATTGATCAAAAATTAACCCATTGTTTAAAAATTGAAATTTTATTAATAAACCCTTTTATGCCTTTATTTATAATTTTATATATTTTATATATAATTTCAAATAAATTTTGTGTATTGAAAATGTTTTAAGTTTCTGTATAAAAATTATTTTTTATTTTTGATAAAAAATGACTTATAATTATTAAATCAAATGGCATTGATTTTTTATCTATATCCCCCAATATCTTTTTAAAAAATATATAAAGATAAATATTTTTATATAAATATGTTTAAAAATATATAATGATATATGTATATATATATATATATATATATATATATATATATATATATATATATATATAAATTAAATGCCATTAAAATATGTTTTTTCCGACAACACAGTTTCATCTTGGTTACTATGTTTCAAAAAAAAGCCCAAAATTGAAATTTAAAAATTTGCAATTAAATTAAAAAACATTAAATCCATTTCATCCTCAAATAAGTTTTAGGCTTATTTAAAATTACTGGGTTTTAAATTGCGTTCTTCTTCGATTTCCATCTCATTCTTAATATAAGTTTTTTTTAATTTTTTTATATATCATGAAATATTCCTTTTTGTTGGTAACAAAAATGTCTTCAGAGGCAAATAACAAAATTTTTTTTCCATATTTTCTTTTTTTTTAAAATTAAAATTAAAAAAAAAAGATTTAATGATAAGGAGCAAAAATGTATATAAATAAAAATATCAAAAACATTAAGATATATAATCCGGAAATTAATGGAATTTTTTTTTTTTTTTTTTTTTTAATGCTCGATGTAAATTTTAATTACATTAATATTTTAAATTAATTGATTTAAAATATGTTTTTTTTAAAAAAGTTCTAACCATGTTTTCATAAATCTGAGCAAAAAATGGTACACCTGAATGTATGTATTTAAAAAATGCCTGTTAGTTTCATCCCAAACGGAAACAGAGGAGAATTCCCAACCCCACACCAAACACAATCAAACGCAGACGCATAAATAGATCCAATTTTAAAAAATAAACCAGTTTGTCTGATTATTGTAAAGAAAATTTTACAAGGTCATAAACTCAAATCCATAAACTTTAATATATATATATATATATATATATATATATATATATATATATATTTGTGTGTGTGTGTGTGTGTGTGTGTCATGTGTGTGTTTTGAGAGTTTTTTTTTTCAAATCCACCGCAAAAAAAGTTGGCCTTTTGTTTAACATTCTGAAAAATTTCTCCCGGAATCGATCCTTCAGATCTACAAATCAACAATTCCCCTTTTTTGGAGTATTGCTGCCATATATGGTCTGGAGCCCCTTCTGTTTGCCTCAGGGTTCTTGATAAGATCCAGAGGCGGATATGCAATATAATTGGCCCTGTTCTGGCATCTTGTCTACAGTCACTTTCTCACAGACGCGTCGCCTCTCTCTGTCTTTTTTTATAATACTTTCATGGTAATTGCTCCGAGGAGCTGCATTCGCTGGTTCCCAGACTTCATGAATTCAAGCGCCCTACGAGGCTGGCATCCCGCTCTCACCCTTTCACTGTTTTAAACTACTAAATGTAGCCGTCTCTTCTACTCCAATAGCTTCATGTCTCGCACCTCTCGCCTGTGGAACTCCTTCCCTATTCCAGTTTCCCTGAGAGCTATAATCTCCAACTATTCAAATGTAATGTCAATCGACATCTCCAGTTGCCTTGATCTATCCACTATCCTTCTCCTCATCCTTTCCTCTATCACTCCTATCTGATCTTGCTCCAAATCTTCTGCAACCCCTTTTGCGTCCTAGTGGCTTCCCGCCTTGCTTGGGGTAGAAATGCTTAAAAAATATATATATATATATATATATATATATTCTGTTTATCCGATATTCTAATAAAAATGTATTTAAGTAAATGGTCTGTTTTAATTAAACAGTATTTTTATTAATTTATTTATTAAAAAAAAATTTTAAAAAATTTTTAAATATTAATAAATCTTTTATTTAAAAATTATTATTTATTTTTATTAAATGTTCTGAAGAAATATATAAATTATGACAAACAAATTTTTTAAACGTATTAACTGGAATATAAAAAAATTTAAAAACATAAATATTATTATATATATATATATATATATTTTATTCTGCATTCAATTTTTATACTTGATAAGACACCAGAAGTGTTAGAAACAAAATGGTTGTTTTTTTAGTGATTTATTTATAATCATAATATTTATATATATATATATATATATATATAGATAATAAGGAATTGATTTTTAGATAAGAAAATTGAATAAAAGATACAAAAGACACACACACACAACATATATATATATATATAATAGTTATAAAGTTTAATTAAAATACGACAATTATTTCATTTCACAATTAAACTTTTTTTTAGAAAGTTTGGATAAAATTTCACTATTTTAGGGCAATTCAATCAATTGCCTTTTTCCATTCAATTTGTTAATGCTAATGGTCTTGGGATAGGTATGAATCCTTTTTGACCCACTTGATTTTAGCTATGGAAAATAGCATATTTGAGAAAGACGAGTTCTATAGCCAAAAAAAATCTGCTTCGTCAGTAACGTAACAAAAAATAAATGATCGCCTTTGCCACATAATTGAATCAAAGTCTCTCTCACTCAAATGAAGAAGATAGATTTTTTATCTATAATGTTTGTGAATGTGTGTATATATATTTATATACAGTATTTATATTTATATAAAAATATATATATATATATATATATATATATATATATATTATATAAAAAAAATGGATATATTTTCTCTATAAATGTTTAATGATTCCTAATTCAGAATTCAACAAATGACACACACATACACAAACACACACATGGCTTATACAATATATATATATATATATATATAAATAATGTAAGAAAATAGTTTGAATGTTCATAACAGAGCTATTAAACAAAGGTGTTACTCAAATTTGCACCTGAAGATTGCGAAAAGCATGTCACTCCGAGTTGTGTAATCAAATTAGGGTATTATGTATATTTTTTAATACATTATATATATATATATATATATATATATATCTTACTTATTATAAAACGCAGATTGTGTGTGTGTGTGTGTGTGTGTCTGTACGTTTATATATTAGATCGGATTTCCTACATTTTTCAACTGATTTCAACAAGACTTCACAGGACTACGTAAAATTACCTTACGGTGGTTCTGACAGCGCCAAAAATTGGAAAAACACAATTGTTTTTGCACGAAATCAATTTGAAAACACGATAAAACACGATTCTGTCACCAGAATGAAAGGGGGACAACTCATATCGAGTTATAAAAACCCAGGTTGTTTGTTTGTTTGTGTGTGTGTGTGTGTGTGTGTGTGTTCGTTTATATATGGGATCGGATTTCCTACATTTTTCAATCGATTTCAACAAAACTTCACTTTTTTTTTGGCAGGTAGTGTTTCTTATTGTCTTGCACACTTTTTTCTTTATTTTTACATTCAGAATGCTTTAAAAATATAATTCTATTCAATCGGTAGACTCATAACGATTGCAAACAATGTTTTTGTTTGAGTTTGGGTTTGACCAATTCGTAAAAAAAAAAAAAAAACAAAAAATAAATTAAAACATGCGTGTCCATCAACCTTAAACAATAATCTTTGTCAATTTTATTTTTCAGTCTTTTTGATGGTCGATACTTGATCTATCTCTTACTGTTACATCCCCGGCAACGCCGGGCTCTACTGATAGTATATATATATATATAATTAAAAATTTTGGATTAAAATTTTGTATTTAAAAATTCAAAAATGCATTATTTATATATATTGATATATATAAAAGAAAAGATATAAATAAAAGATTTAATTGAGAGAAATGAGTGTGTGTGTTTGTTTAAATTGAATAAATTACGAGATATGGGTTTGGTACCTTTGAAATGATAAAAAAAACCCTGAAAATATGTCTCATAATAAATTTGAAAATCTGGACAAAGTTTTTTTAAATTTAATGAATTTCCTTGGTAATCAATCCAGGAAAACTATGATTTCCCTGTTTGAGACTGTTAAATAACTTGCCCATGAAAACAAATATTTTTTATCAATTTCTCCTTAATGTATAATGCATTTACTTAAACTCACAGAAGAACTAAGAATGTAAAAAAAATAATAAAATATTTTAAAATTTTTCCAAAAAAAAAAAAATAAATGTCTCTAAAAATCCTCATTTTAATTTGAAAGAAAAAATATGATTAACAATATTATATAATTGTTTTTTTTCAAAAATTTATTCGCATTGACCGTTACGACCTGCTTTAAATATAAAATACCGACTTTATTTTTTTTTGATAGCGTGGAAGAGGAAAAATAATATTAATAAACAGTAATAAAAACAAAGATAAAAGCAAACAAAGAATGGTTAAATTGATTTATTCCATTTTATTTATATATACAAAAAATTCTTAGTCAAAACTTAATAAACAAGATTATATAACATCACTTAAAATTAATTCTTTTGTTTCAACTAGAAAAATTTCAAACAAATTTTTAAATCAATATTTTATCAAGTGATGTTATGATGTTAATTTGGGGTTATTTAAAGACAAACGCCAAATTTTACGTAACAATAAAAAGGGTTTTAATAGGTTGGTAAAAATAACAGAAATCGCCTGGGTTCAATAACTAGCTCAGCTAAGAACTTCTCTTTCTATCTCCCCTTTAAAATGTCAACTGACATGCCACTATTTTTAAATTCTTTGTTCACAGACGCAGACAAGTTCATCTTCAAGAGGGTGGTTTGTTTCGACACAACACTTGACAAGACAATTTTAGTATTGAAAACAAAATCTCTATCTTTTTAGTGATGTTATAAATTTTTATTTCGTAACTAATATGAATAAATACAAAAAAACTTATCTTCAAAAGTTTTTTATCGTTGGTCTTTTTAAAAAATTAAAATGACAACTAATCGATTTGAAAGATTCAAAGAATTCTAATATTTTTAAAGAAAGAATTTAAAAGATTATAATGATCTGTAAATCGATGTAAGAGAAGTGTGGAAAGTTAAGAATACGATAATCCCTTTTGTAATAGGGCTTATTATTATTATTATTATTATTATTATTATTATTATTATTATTATTTCTTTTTTATTTCTGTTTATGTTCATTTTTTTAAAAAATGGTATGCCCCAAACAGAGGCCCAGTCTATTCAATTTTGTCATCATAAACACATTTTAAAAGAAATAATTTTTTGAAAAAAATAAAAAGCAAAATATAAAACAACCTAAGATCACAAACATTCTACATTGATAAAGCCCTTTTATTTTCAATTATTTTATATATATATGTCAGAACAATTTTTTGTAATATTTCTTTTGTGAGAACAAGTTTTTATATTTATTTCAGGAATCCCTTCACGATATTGAGTAACCCCCACTGAAATGTCATTTACAAAATTTTTAATTGGGACTTTGAGCCCTATCTTCAAATTGCTTTTAAATATTTTTAAAAAAAATAAACGGGTTTTAGGGCCAAGAACCTCCCCGAAGGAGACTCCGCCCTTCCTCTTAGCCCTTTTTCAATCCTATTTTTCCGTTAAAAAATCAAACAAACAGTCAGTTAAAAAACGACTGACTAAAAAGAACTGAGTCTATCACAAACCTTTTTCCAATCAAACCGAGGGTTCTAAACTACAAATGTTATAATTGATGTCCTCATGTGACATATTTTTGAGATTGCCAAGATTAAAGTCCTTGTATTTTGCATATCTTCAAAAATACAAATTCTCTGCAGGATATATAAAATAAGGTAAAGACATGTTTCTGTTTTTGTAAATCATCAATCTCGATGTCTGGACTTTTAGCTTTCAGATGTTTGACCTTAAAATTGTAATGTTTTTCCCAGGAACAATTTTATTTGTTTTCTCATGTGCCATGTTTTTAACATTTTCATCTCAAGATTCTTCTGCAAACATTGTTGTTTGTTGTAAAAGTGAAAATGTATCAGAAGGTTTATTTATGTAAAGGCAAAAGATTCTGTAAACTTTATTATGCATTATCCCACAACACGTAGATCAAATAAAGAATATAAGGACAATTTTTCATTGCAAGAAATTACTAAAACCACAGTGGTTAGATATCCAACAATAAAGAGATTTTTATATATACAATAGATATACATGCAAGGATAACAGAATGTTTGTTGATTGTGGCAATTGAGACAAGGTTATGAAGAATGTTCATGCAGAAATTTAGTCAATAAAAGCTAATGGTTTTGATTTGTTAGTGAAATTAAAATAATTTGGTTTCTGCAAGAAAAAATCTCAAATGTGTTCGTTTAAATACTAGTGTGTATGCGTGTATTACTTGTTAGAATTTAAGTTGTGAAGAGTTGTCTGCCTTTGACTGATAGGCTAAATTGATGAATTGTACAATTACTGTTTCTGTAGTGAAAACGTTCACTTTTTAAGTCAATTGTAATTTGATTACCACGCGGACAATAGTCGATTGAGTGCTGTGTTAACTTTGTTGAGAATTTTGAAGTGATATTGAATCAGTGAATTGACACTCGTGGAGTTTGGTAGCATCTCACGAAACTCGATGACTGAATGACTTGAATTGAGTCATGTGGTTGTTTATATAAACATTGGTGTTTAAAAATCGGCTCCAGGGAGCTCGGCAGGAAAAAGAATCTGTTTCGAATTTGCTACAGTTTAGTGTTTCTTAACCAATTTGAAGTTGAATTTACAGAAACGAAATGGTGATTGGTTAAGGCTTTTTTTTTAGGGAAGAATACATCTTTCCGAAAGGGGTGGAAGGCTAATGTGGAAGATTCCACAAAATAATTAGTCTTAAGATTTACAAAGTGGCACTTTATCGCTTCAGCGTTCCTCAGCGTATTGCTTATTTTTTGAAGCTTTCATTAAATTACGATGTTGATTCTTCTTATTGATTACGTTCAATCGTCTCGCTTGTTTTTCTTATTTTTTCTTCTTACTTGACTGTTAAACCAATAATATCAACAAAAGTCCGCCATTTTTTTTCTCTCAGAAGACAAATCCTCTTGACGTCATCCAGGATTACATGTCTAATAATTTCAAATCTTTTCACTTTCTATCTAAATGCTTAATGTTATTTCAGTTTGTCTTTGACAAAAGTATCTTTATTTATCGGTCTATTAAATTTTCTTTATCATATAGATTTATTTTGGGGTCTAACACCACCATTCTTTTCTGATCTCGTGTTATGTCGTTATTATGTCGTTATTATCATAGAGATGTCTTTCTCTTATCTTAATGATCAGATTTCGTTAAAATTTTATTTGGGTCTAATTCCGTTTTCCTTTTTATCTCATGTTAAAATCTGCTTGTCTATTAGTTGGATACTTTATTAAACTTGCCAACTTTTGGTAAATTATATTTTTAATTTTATTTTACAGACAACTATTTATAATCAACCGTCTAGTTTTATTTTATTTAGTACTAAATAAGAACGAAAATGTTATTTCAAATAAAGAATGGAAACTAGAAGTCTACCCATTCCTTAAATAAAGGAAACAGCTAATATTACCATTACAGTTAATAATTAAAAGGTAAATGCATTCTAGGATGTATTCCTATCAATCCCAAAGAATAATGATGGATACTTTTCAAGAAACGGATTGGATGTTATTAGTGGGGGTTCCCATGCCTAGACCAACCCCTACGTCATGTCTCCCAAGGTCCAGCAACAAGATTGTGTCCAGGACGCCGCTGGAGGATCAGATGCCTTGAATGTTCCAACTTATTTTCGATAAAAAAAAAGTGTTGTTCTGATCTTGACCGCATATATTTGTCCATCTGGATTCAATTCAGAGTTTCTTTTCTCCTAAACTGGCTGTCAAACAAGGCTAGAGAGACTAGTATGAGAGAAGAAAGTACAGTCGTGAAGGAACCGCTGACTTTTGGAAAAAAAAAATTATAAGGCTCTGTAAATTTTTGTCTGAATTTCTGAGATGATGCGTTATCATTATTTACACTATTTATATTCGGACTATTGTCCTTATCTTTGTTGTTTTTATCACAACGTTTCGGCTGTTGTGTCCTCCGGTCCTCCTCAGGTGTATATCGATCTGGGTAACCTATAGGGAATTCCGAACTCAACTCTTTATTTAATCTATGTGGGTAGACTTCTAGTTTCCACTTCTTATGCTTGGAAATAACATCTCGTTCTTATTTAGTACTAAATAAAATAAAAACTAGACGATACCCGATTATAAATAGGCTCTGTAAAATAAAATTAAAAATATCTTACCATAAAGTTGGCAAGTGTAATAAGAGTATCCAACTAATAGACAAGCAGACAACTAACATGAGATAAAAAGGGAAAGACGGAATTAGACCCAAATAAAATTTTAACGAAATCTGATCATTAGACAAAGGTTTGATTTGGTTTAATCATTTCATCCAAAACAAGGCAATAAAGCCACTAAGACACAAAACACGCAGTGTGAAAAAATATAAGAAAAAGAAAAGCATTATTAAAGAACGAAAACAATAAAAGAACAACGATTGACGATGCATTTAAATTTTTGAAGATCAAATTTGACTCGGAAGCAAGAATCCAGAAAAGATTTCGGCAAGCAAGAAGTTCGGAAGAAGAAACTGTTAGCATAGAACTTACGGTTACATCTAGCCAATTCAATTGTAAAACGATAAGACATTGTTACCAATCTAATACTGCGCTAAAATCATAAGGTTTATGTACCATGGAGAAGAGTTCATCAGAACAATTACCATGAAAGCAGTCATAGAAAAGACACAATTAAGATACACCAGTGGTATAAAGGTAGATACAGATTTGGTTAGCACGAAAAAACAGATCTGGAAGGTTTCAAGGAGAAATATGAACTCATTCCCAACATTTTGTCCGGAAAATATCAGCATTTAAATCCTATTTTCCAAGGCCGATATCGTCGAATCAGTTCCGTCACATTGAAGCGAATGAAATTTTCACCAGTGAATAAGGGAAAATTTTCCCAGGTAGACACAGACTTGGTTTGTATGAGAGTCAAAGTGGTAGATATAGGCTAAGATTGAACTATAGTAAAAAAGGTAGCCACAGATACAGTAAAAAGGTAGGAATTTTGGGGAGTGATACCCGTCTGTACGCAAATGTTGTCAACGTATTCTTGAGAAACCTTTCAGTTCTTGAGAATCTAAAGGCTTCGAAACTAAATCAGAAGATTTCAGAATGGAGTGTGGTCCGTCTGCACGGGGATGTCAACGTATTCTTGAGAAACCTTTCAGTTCATAAGAACCGAAAGGCTTCGAAACTAATTCAGAACGTTTTAGAATGGTGTGTGGCCCATCTGCACGGAGATGCTGTCGACGTATTCTTGAGAAACCTTTCAGTTCTTGAGAATCGAAAGGCTTCGAAACTCATTCAGAACGTTTTAGAATGGTGTGTGGCTCATCTGCACGGAGATGTTGTCGACGTATTCTTGAGAAACCTTTCAGTTCTTGAGAATCGAAAGGCTTCGAAACGCATTCAGAACGTTTTAGAATGGTGTGTGGCCCATCTGCACGGAGATGTTGTCGACGTATTCTTGAGAAACCTTTCAGTTCTTGAGAATCGAAAGGCTTCGAAACTCATTCAGAACGTTTTAGAATGGTGTGTGGCCCATCTGCACGGAGATGCTGTCGACGTATTCTTGAGAAACCTTTCAGTTCTTGAGAATCGAAAGGCTTCCCAACTCATTCAGAACGTTTTAGAATGGTATGTGGCCCATCTGCACGGAGATGCTGTCGACGCATTCTTGAAAACCTTTCAGTTCTTGAGAATCGAAAGGCTTCGAAACTCATTCAGAACGTTTTAGAATGGTGTGTGGCCCATCTGTACGGAGATGCTGTCGACGTATTCTTGAGAAACCTTTCAGTTCTTGAGAATCGAAAGGCTTCGAAACTCATTCAGAACGTTTTAGAATGGTATGTGGCCCATCTGCACGGAGATGCTGTCGACGTATTCTTGAGAAACCTTTCAGTTCTTGAGAATCGAAAGGCTTCGAAACTCATTCAGAACGTTTTACAATGCAACAAATTATAACAGGCATCGAATCATTTAATCTTTATTCCCTTTCATTTGAAATATTTTATTTTGTCACATTCATAGCACCATGTCGGAAAGTAAGTAAACGCTTATATATTTGGGGAAAATTATCTGTATTGTGTTCTCTTTATAATGGATCCCAATAAGGGTCCTAAAACTCTCACAGGGCTTCCTGGAAAGGTTACCAAACATGCATGTAAGTTAACATAGACTCTGTCCGAAATGTTTTAGTTTCGACTTCTTGGTCGCCTTCCGGTATACTTACCGCTCTTTTTCCATAATGTTACACCCTCACAATGACAAGATATGTCGTAAAATGCCCTTTCTGAAAAGCAGTTTCCTTGCCCTTAACTGCTTCTGATGCCCATGTTTACTGACCTTTTACCAAACCCTGTAGAACAGACAGAATTAAAATTACTAAAGTAAGTATTATTATTGTGTCTACTGATAGTCTTGCCTGTTTAGAGAAAAAATAGTGTTATAGATAATATTACCTTCTTTTTTTTTTAAATTTGTTTCATAAGATAATCTATTAAATAAGATTACGAGACGCAAAGTCTGTCTGTGGCAAGGATTTTATGAAGCCAATTTTGCATTGTACTCTCGGGTGCCAAATAAATAGGAGGTCGTAATAAATAGGTGGTCAGAAAATATAATGAACGGGAAAGAGTCAATGAATGGGGTGGTGGGAAATGATTAAAAGCAAGTCTTTTAAGCTATAACAAGACCTCAAAGAAATACAACTGAAAATAAATGTCCATCTGTGTCTTTAAGTAAAATGTTTTGACAAAATCGAAAATATTTCCATGAAGTCTTGCCAGCATTACAATATAAATAAGTATCTATCAATAGTCAACAATTAAGTAATATATATAAATAAATGTATGCATATTTATGTCTGATTGAATAAGTTACAAACGTTATGTCTGCTTATTTCCTTTCATATTCACGAATATTTTTCCGTATATTACAATTAAATGAGACAAGAAATTCACTGTAACAATGAGAATCATTTTTATTTCCCAAGTACTTTCTATCTCTTTCTGAGATCATCATCAGGGACGCAATTCGTGAATATGAAAGGTTTATGATCAAATAAGCAGATATAACGTTTGTAACTTATTCAGTCAGACATGCCTGAAAAATAATTTGCTGCCTAAATAGATACACACACAATTATTTACACACACACACACACACACACACACACACACACATATATATATATATATATATATTTTTTTGAATAAAAACAGACCACGTTAAGATTCCATGTAATAAGAAATTTCATATATATATATATATATATATATATATATATATATATATATATATATATATATATATATATTATAGTTAAGTTATAAAAGAATTTGGTAAACCGAATTGGTAATTGCAAAGAGGATGAAATCCTGAGAATCAATGTGAAGAACAGAGCCAAATTTAATGAAAAACAGACCACTTTAAGGTAACATTCACCAAAATCCTTTTTAAAGGATTTTGGATCATCAGGTAACACTTCCAACAATGAAATGAGAGGAAAAATTTGATTAGAAATTGATGGGTAGTGTAATTTTTGTAATTAAACAGGGGGGGGTGAAGGTGGCGGTTAAAGAGACAATACAAAATATAGTGAGGGTTAAATTTACATCTCTCTTAAATAAGCCTTAAATTGGGGTAGAAGGAGTGACCTAACCTTGACCTATTTACGTGGTAAAAGAAAAAGGAAGTGATATATATATATATATATATATATATATATATATTTCCGAATGTAATGAGAATGAAAATAATATAAATTCTAACGTTCGCAGCAAATTCAAGAGAGGGCTCAAAACCAAGTGTAGAGCAATAATTATTTATTATAATTTTTTCATGCGGACAAAACAACTACAAAGATGCATTCTTGTTTCGATGCGCATGCGTATTGTAAACAGAAATGTTCATAACCATTTTTGCTTCTCAACAGTCAAGATACATGCATCGAAACCAGAATGCATCATTGCAGTGAATAAGTTGTCTTGTCCATATGTAAAAATTATAATGCATAAATATTTACACACACGCACACGCATATATATATATATATATATATATATATATATATATATATATATATATATATATATATATATATATGTATATATATAGGAAAAAGAAGTTGAAAATGAAACTATTTTTTGAGAATATTTATTTAGAGTAATTTAACGGTTTCACAGTTCAAAAATTAAATTGAGAGACGTGTGGCTGTACCAGGATCAGTTTTCACATATATATTTTTACCCGTATGGGTAATATAAAATAACTTATACACACACACACACATATATATATATATATATATATATATATATATATATATATATATATATATTTAATTATGAAATGGACAATATCCGGACAATTATTTTAAGTCATTTTTATATTTGTATCTATAAAAAGAATGTATAAACATAAAAATGTCTTAATATATATATATATATATATATATATATATATATATATATATGTGAAGAAATATAGTCTTAAGGTGTGCTATATTTATGGGATAAAAAAGCTCAATATCAGAGATAGAGCGTGTGTAAATATAAAAGAGAACATTGAAGTCAACACTTAGAGCCTACAACAATAAATCCAAAAGCTGTAAATTCTGTCTGTATGAGAAAATAGCTATAATTACTTTCCCGGATCAACAGAAATTTCTAAATAAATGATCAGAACCCATCTTAAAATGCAAGAACGAAAGCAAATTTTTACTACGTTATATAAAAATCGAAAAACTAAAAATGAATATGAAAAAAATAAATAAATAAGTAAAATAAAAAAAGCAAAACAAATTAAATCAATAAATAAGTAAACAAATTCTGTAAATATTAAGAAAAATAACAAAGTACAAATGCACAGATAAACTCGAGTACATATGATAATAATATTCAACCAATGAGTAAAAAGAAGTTAATTACCAACACAATAAAATGTTTATTACTTTAAAAATAATAGAAAATCGATCCCCCACTTTATGTCTTTTAGACTTTTTTTCTTCATACTCGTTGACACTTTAGTAAATCTCGATATAAAAATGTTTTTCTTTTTCAGATACAGATTTCATGAACTTGAATAGTAATAAACATTTTTCCTTAAAAATTGATTGTAGGACTTTTACAAGTATAAACCATGCAGAAATAGATAGTAAACTTACATTCTATTCTCGATGACAATCACCTTTACAAACTGCAACATTTTCCCTTGCTTTAGTATTTTCTAATAGTTTCTTTAGTTCGAAGGTGTCTAAACTTTTTTTTTCAAAGAATGCCAGATTTGATGAAGTGAATATGCGTAAGGGCCAACCATTCGGCTTGGTATTGTTTGAACCATTAAAATTAAATTCAAATAAACTATCTTATGTAAACTTTATTACAAACTGCATATTTTCATTGACAAATAAGTTTAAACAGGTCTTACCAAAATCACTCGGCCTGTCATATCTGAAGCTTATATAAGATGAAGTAAAATATATCCGAGTAAAAAGAATTTCCAGGAAGCTGTAATATATCTCAGGTTAATCTTTGACATTACATATTATTGATAATTAATGTTGTCTGTCAACTTTTAAGTTAAAAACAGATGAATAGGAACATAAAATTAATATTCATCTTATGAAGAAATAGAAAACAAAGTGAAAACAAGTTCAAGTGTCCAAATATATTTATAACTGATTTTGACCAACACAAAACAAATTTCATTCACTAAGATTTTCGAATTTATTCATCTGAGTTGACCAAAACAAATAACTTGCCTTCACTAATGCGAAGGGTGATACTGAGATTTGGACTGCAATATGTAGACCAGGTCTGGTTGAAAGGCAGTGATCTGGTTGAAAGGTTGTGATTTTAGAAAGTGGTTGGCAAAAGCTAAGGTCAGGCTCACACCACCAGAGGACGGCCATCTTTTGGTAAAACATAAAATCTTAGTAAAACATGAAATTGCATTTCTTAGGTGTGTACTTTACATACTCCGATTGACAATACTGGCGGGTCGTAAGTGATGAATTCTATGACAGAGGATGGGGGCCATATGAAATTTGACCGCGAGTCGTAATTGGCCCCCCCCAGGCCATAATAGACATGCCTGTTTTAGTTCAACTTCTCTAAAGTTCTTGTTTCGTGTTTGTTGGAGTTAGTTACGGATTATCAATATACGCAGAATCGTGCATTTCTTTCCTTTAATCCTTTCTAAATTTCTAAGAAAGGCGGAATTTCCTAAACACATATCAAAAAATGAGAGAAAAAAAAGTATAGGGAGGATTGAGGAAAAGACATATGAAGAAAGGGTTTCAAGAAGATAGAAGATGGCGATTGATGTTGCATTTAAATTTTTGAAGATTGTCGTTATCAGGGAATCAAGGAAACGAAAGGGAGTTCCACAGGCTGGGAGTGCGAGAAAAAACTGTTAGAGTAGAAGTAGCTGTTGCATTTAGCTAGTTCAACAGTAAAATGGTGAGACCTAATTACCAATCTAGTAGAATACTTGAATTCCTATAGACAGGGCACCAGGAGGAAAAAATAAAGCTCTTCAGAACAGTTGACATGAAAATATTTGTAGAAAAAAGCCTCGTTACGTCTGTGAGAAAGCGACTGAAGACGAGATACCTGATCATATATATATTATCTATATCTACAGCCACTCTCTCACAGACGCGCCGTCGCCTCTTTCTATCTGTTTTACAAATACTTTCATGGCAATTGCTCCCCCAGCTGCATTCGCTGGTTCCCAGACTTCATGAGTTTTAATAAGCGCCTTACGAGGCTGGCATCCCGCTCTCACCCTTTCACTATCGAAACTCCTAAATGTAGCCGTCTCTTCTACTCCAATAGCTTCATGTCTCGCCCCTCCCGCCTGTGGAACTCCCTTCCTTATTCCAGTTTCCCTGAGAGATATAATCTCCAACTATTCAAATGTAATGTCAATCGACATCTCCAGTTGCCTTGATCTATCCACTATCCTTCTCTTCATCCTTTCCTCTATCACTCCTATCTGATCTTGCTCCAAATCTTGTGTAACCCCTTGCGTTCTAGTGGCTTCCCGCCTTGCTTGGGGTGAAACGCTTAAAAAAAAGAAGAAAAAAAGTAATGTTACATTTAAATGTTTGAAGAGCGTAGTTGTCAGGAAAAAGGAAAAAAAAATATTAGGACTTACGACCATAACACGTTGAAACATTGGTTCCTGTACAATCACCGAAAAGCAATGTCGAGCTTGGTCTGTACCTAGATGGGTAACCGCTTAGGAATACTAGGTGTTGTAAGCATGGATGTGCGGGTGGAGTCATGGATAAAGCCTCGGAGTTGCTAATCGGCGAGCCGAGTTCCAATTCCAGTTGGGTTCGTTATATTCACTTACGGTCAAATACCCTTGGGAAAAGTAGAAATCCAGCATTTCTCTCCCAGCTATGGGTTAATTAGTAAAACTTGAGAGATATAATCTCCAGCTATTCAAATGTAATGTTAATCGACATCTCCAGTTGTCTTGATCTATCCACTACCCTTCTCCTCATCCTTTCTTCTATCAAAACTATCTGATCTTGCTCCAAATTTTCTGTAACCCCTTGAACGATAAGAGGCTTCCCGCCTTGCTTGGGGTTTTAACGAAATATTATTTAAAAAATGGCAAAAAAAGCTCCTTCTTTGGATTTTTTTAAATTTCATCTCGAGATGTAAAGAGGAGCTCCAGACCAGATATGGCAACAATTTGAATTACGGACGAATGTCAGACTTACAAACATATTGTAGATAGATTCTGGCATAAATATTTTCCTTAAAGTAGATGCATCTAAATTTAATATTCACGATTCAATTCAATCAGTGGAAAATGTAAAAAGAAAATTGATACCTGTGTTCCTCTCCTGGAATCTAGCATCAACCATTTTTTTATGGCCGGTGGAAAAAGGTTCTCTATGGTATATGGTAAGCATAACGGTGTTTCTTCGTTTTTTGTTGGGGTGTTGGTGCGTGTTATGTGTGTTTCCTATACAGAGTCAGTTCGGAACACCTTATGTTTTCTTATTTTTATGTCACCCGGAATCTATTTCCCGAGGCATAACGTGACGTCTCGCAATTTGTTGTCACATTAGTTGTCCCCCAGCTGTTGCAATTTGTCCTTCATAAACTTGTTGATGGTTGGATGCAAATCAGTGCATGGAATCTTTTTTCTTTGATGAGTTTTATTATTTTTATCGGCTTTTTTTATTTTCCTGGATACCATAGTCCATAAAATGAGAAATACTGAGGAAACAGATTTTTTTTTTTGTTCTCTGATTTCAAATACACGTGTGACCTCCATTTTTAACCCGGCCTGTGTATGACGATAAACTACATCCGCGTCCTGGGCAAGACGATAAACTACGTCCAACAGCAAGGTCTCTGATCACGATGTTTTGAGGTACGTTTAACCACTTCTTAATTGCTGATGTTCTCAGGTCCACCCTGATCCAGAGTAGTAGCACTATGGGCAAATAGTTTACCGCCAAACTGATGTTAAAACATTATGAAAGCATAAAAATAGGTTTTAATACCAGCAATAATTTTTTTGAATGGAAAATAATTACCAATATTAAATGAAAAAAATACATTTTTGAAAAAAAATATTGCCAGTAAATATTTTTTTAACAAAAAAATTATATATTAAAAATTACATTTTCGAGGAAAAAATTTTATTAAATTCAATTATTCATCTTTTTGGCATTAAATAACCCATTGAATATGATATTTAAAACAAAAAAACCAAATCAATCAAACCAATTTGGAAATTATTCTATTCATTTTTAAAAATCCTAAAAATGTTGTCGGCATTAAATAACCTATTGAGATTGATATATTTGGAAACAAAATAAACCAAAATAATCTAAACCAAAAATGTCATATTCTATTCATTAAATTTATCCTAAAAATTTTATTGGTAAATAACCCAATGAGGTTAATATGCCGTAAAAACAAAATAAACCAAATAAATCTAAACCAAAGAAATGCATATTCTATTCATAAAATCTATTCTAAATTGTTGTCGGATTAAATAACCCATTGAAAATTATGCCGTAAAAAAAAATAAACCAAACCAATCTTAACCGAAGAAATACATATTCTATTCATACGAATCCATCCTAACAATGTTGTTGGCATTAAATAACCCATTGAATTGATATAAAATTAAAACAAATCATTTTCAAATCAATCTAAACCAAAACAATACATATTCTTTCATACGAATCTATCCTAAAAAAAATGTCGGCATTAAATAAATTCTTGAGGTTGATATGCCGTTCAATAAAATAAACCAAACCAATCTAAACCAAAGAATACATATTCTATTCATATGAATTTATCCTAAAAATGTCGGCATTAAATAAAATTGAGAAAATATATGCCATAAAAATTAAATAAATCAAAAAGCAATCCAAACCAAAGAATACAATATTCTATTCATATTGAATTTATCCTAAAAATGTTGTCGGCATTAAATAACCCATTGAGGTTGATATGCCGTAAAACCAAACCGATTTTTAACTCGGAAATTTTATTTAAATTTCCAAACCCATTTTAATATGGTTTTATGCAATATTCCATTCCAATAGCGAAATCTCGCTAAGAGAAACCAGGGCCTATGAGAAAATAGTTCAATGAACTTTTACATTGTTCATGGGCTCAAGAACTAAGAAAATTCCCTACAGCAACCAATTATATAACACCTAAAACCCCTCGAGAACCAAGACTATCTATCTTTTCAGCCCGACATAAGGTTTTTTTACGTACTTATTTTTACTATTAACATCAATTTCACACTTACATTTTCATTAGTCTTCATTAAAATTATTAAGATATATTTGTATAAACATATAATAACACCACATCTACCCACAATATAAATATAGATGCATAGATGTAAATTATGCGTAATGATGTGATTAGCGTACATAAAAGAAATTTTCACGTCAAAATTGTCTCTATTGTTATTATTTTGAGAAATATCTTTGCTAGCCTTGGGATCCCAAAGGGTTTTTGTACCGACCTGAAAAAATTCTCTTGGAGAATAGCTGATTTCGCAGTTAATAACCCACATAGTTTTATTGGATACTGAGTCGTTCTCAAAAATTAAGTGATCCCAGATATTCTACGCCACACCCTTTTACCCCCCAGAACGAAATAACTGGAATCAGGACTCTTGGATCCAGTGACCAGTTCTCCAAGGTTCAACTGATAACATCATGAAAATATATGCGTAGTCCTTACCTATATATCGGTATCAGGTATTTTGTGTACATGTATGTACAATTTATGATGAGCTTCACGGAAAGTGCTCGGACGAAATATTCTAATGGTTCCGCCAGGTTTTATTATTTCCGGTTAGAACTCGCCACGCCACTCACAATGTAGCAAATCACCCACATTCCCTCTTTATTCTATTGGTGAGAAGTTCCGTTTGAACAAATTCTTCCTGCGAACAAATCCTCTGTGGAACAGACTTCCAAGAGTATATTTCCTACAATCTTAACATGTTTAAATCTATTTTCATACAGTTATCTTAATCCTCTTATATATTTTATTAACCTTATTGTTTCATAAGAGTACTACCTCAAATTTATGGGACCCGGGCCTTTTTTTTCAAAAAACTTACATGTGTAAAAAAAAAAATGTATATTATTGTTGTGCGTATAAAATCAACATGCGTACAAATATATATATATGCGATAGAAATTATTAGAAGGATTTGAGATAATGCTTTAATTCATCGAACCTAGATGAAACCTCAACAGAATGCGCACCCACTACGGAGAATTGAACCCGGACCATCACATTACGACGTAAGCGCCAAACCAGCTGCACCAAATTCATTTTAATATATATAAAGACGCTATATATTTAACTTCACTAGCGTCGCCTTCAGCAATTCCGTATATATAACTCAAGACGTTTCCCTAAGGACGATGTGAAAAAAAATAAAGACAACTATCTCAAAACCCAACCCATTCAACTTAGAAAAAAATTCTTTGAAGGAAAAATTCATTTTTTTTGCGATCGTCAGACAAACTGACGATCATGAAAAGAAAAATGGACTAAACTTCATCAATCAATCAAATATATATATATATATATATATATATATATATATATATATATATATATATATATATCGTTAATAAATTTTCCAATTCGTCTCATCATCTTATTTTTTTTTTTGTACTATATTGTTCTTTTATATCTGTAGATATATGAATAAATTGTCGTCTAAATGATGCAAAAATGGAAATAACACAGACATCTCATTTTAACAGATATATTTATCAAAATTACACAAAAATATCTTGAAATGCTAAAGAGTAAATATATTCAATAAAATCGCCATTGGCTTCAACCACGGCCTTCAGACGACTCCAACTCTTCTGGGCGGTCTCCTTTTTTTAAGTTGGTGAATGCTGCCATAATCTTCGCCTTCAGTTTAGATTTGGTGTTAAAAGGAGTTTTGTTGGTCTCTCGGTCGACTGGGTTCCACACATAAAAATCAAAGTATTTGCAGTCTGCGGAGCTATGTGGCCAGATATAAGCGGTGATGTTATCGCAGAAATTGTCTGGCAGCCATGACTGGGTATTCCTTCTTGTGTGGCATGGTGAAGAGTCCTGTTGCCCGACAGATGGTCTTCCAAAACAAAGCTAATTTCTTGACCCAAAGCAGCACCACCCACAAGGCAATTTGATTGGCCTCCGTGCCAGTTTTTACCTACTTCAAATTTGGCAGTTCTTTTCTCATCAGGATGATGAAAGTGAAATTTTATAGCTGCCATATCTTCGTAAAATGACCATTATTTCATCCAACTCTTTCTGAATACTCTGCACTGACTGACACCCAAACACCCTGAACTTTCGGCGCAAATGCCAAGCAGTATAGCATGCCGTTTCTAAATTTCTGGCGGATTGAATTGCGTCATGATGATCTTTTTCTGACAGACGGTGCCCAACTGACCCCACTATACTGTGCAATCAACAAAATCAAAAAGTTAAAAATATAAAATGGCGACAATTTACGCATCGGACGCTCTGTGTGTGTATATATATATATATATATATATATATATATATATATATACAAATATAGATAACTAGACTCGTTTCGAAAAACCCTCGAATTTTTGATTTGCTAATAATCAAATCAATCTTGAGGGAAAAAAAAGGTTTTAAAAAAAGAAAGAGCTACAAACATGAACTTCTGCCGACAAAAAAATCGCACAGATGCAGGTCTGAAGCCCAAAGAAAAAACCCCGATACGAGTAAACAACTAACTAACAAAAGCGCTCAATACAACCGTAGAGCAGACCTAGATAAACCTAGTGAGCCAGACAAACCTTCCCAGGTGTCACATAAACGGATCGTCAGGAAAGTTTAAAGTTTCCCTGACGATCCGTTTAAATAAACCTAGGTAGGTATGTTTATATGAAGATAGATATATATATATATATATATATATATATATATATATATATATATATATATATATATATATAATTTCATACCTAATATATATATATAAGGTTTGGTACTATTTTATGTTTCAGGCATCCGAATGAAATAAATAAATATTGTACATCCTCATATAACAACATATATTTTTTTCATTGACCATTCAATTTAATACGAATATATATGCTCAGACTAAACTTAATAAGGTTATAGACTATACTGTTTTGGATAATTTCTTTTCACATAAACAAATATTTATTTATATGTATTTATTTTTTTTTTTATTTTTGTAAATGTAATCTTTCCGTATCATTTGTCTCTCCATCAAACATTTATTCTTTTTTTTCTCGTCTTTCGAAATTGAGTCTCTTCTCTTTGATGCGTCTTTCCCATTCTTTTACTTTTCATAATTTTGATTCCCAATCGATTTTCCTGTCACAATCGATGGATCTGATCTCCATATCGACACTTTTTCTTTCTTTCTTCCCCTCGTTGCAGGAATAAAAATAGCAACCATAAACTGTAGAGATCTAATATGGCTGCAGTCTTTATCCAGTGTTCTCTTTATAAATAATAAATATCATATAACTTGTATATATATTTATAATAAAAGATCAAAGAATGATTGATTCGTTTTTACAATTATCAACCAATTGACTAATTAAAACCAGGAAATTTTTAAAATTGCATGTTTAAAAATTTGTGTTTTTTTTTAAATAAAAATGGTATTTAGTGAAACAAGTTTAAAAATTACCCAAGCCAAGATATAACCTAATCAGAATTTGTTAAAAAGAAAAAGAAATTTAGCCTAATGGACATAAATTAGAGGTTAAATTCTATATTATAATCAGTCTATAAACTGATCTCTCACTTTTATTTCCACTGTAGTTTTTATACTTTTATATATAAACTAAATAAAATTGAAAAGATTAACAATCATTATATTTTTGAAGATATGTGACTTCTGTAGCATTTACTGTATCAAATATTTGGTTGATTCATTTTTTATGGTTTATCAACTCTTTACGGTTTTATTAAATTTATAAATATTTTTAATATCCTAAAACTATTTGGAGGGGAGGATTTAAATTATTTTAATAATGGTGTTTTATACAGTCTTACTATTTAACCCATAGCTGGTGAGACAAGAGGTGGATTCATAACATTTCGCAAGGATATTTGCGCGTAAGTGAATATAACGAACCCAACTTTGAATTTGAACTCGGCTGACCGATTAACAATTCCGGGTCGTTATCCATTACACCGTCTGCAATCTAAAGAAAAAGTTATTCTGGATTTTTTTTACGGTCATACTTTACGTACTGACTAAAATCGACCTTGCTTTAACTTCGATGGTCATAGGAGGATCAAAGTGTTTGAACGTTGATGAAACCGTAAACCCTTCTTAGAGAAGAATACAATGAATTTTAATAATTTTTTTCTTTTATGAAATATTTTCTCGAAAATTGTAGCATATGAAACATCAACAATCCCTTTTGTTTCAGTTGGAGCCCTAGAACTGGTTGCAAAAAATTGCAGTAGATTAATTAAAGGGATTCCTGGAAGTCCATGCCTCAAGGAGATACAAAATATTTACAGTTAATTGTTTTTAAACGAAGATTTTTGTCTATGTAATATTTGTTTTTTTTTTGTTTGTTTGTTTGTTTTTTGTCAAAATTAAAGTGTCATTTGCCATTTCTTTTGATCTTATGAAAAAAATATAAAAACGCCAGAAATCAAAAAAAATAAAAATAATAATAATAATTTTAAAAGCATCAGTTGTTACGTAGTGCATGGTTAAAATTAAAATAACCGAAAAATTTATTCTTGCTGCACAGGACCAATGTTTGTTAACTAGAAAATTACCATTTGTCATTTTTAAAAATTGTGTTAGTCTAAAATGCAGATTCTGTGATAAATATCCAGAAAAATTGACCATCTTTGTTCCTTCAGGTTGCACGGTGTTGGCATCCACTGAATATAAAGCTCGGTATGATATTATATTTTCTATCCAATATCTGCCCTGGATAATCTATAACTTTTTCAAGAAGGAAACTGCAATTCATGGTTTGAACATCACCCAAACATCGTTGCAGTCCGATAAATAATGTTTCAATTTTATGAGAATTTTTCAATACAATCTTACAAACAAACAAAAACCAATCCTTAACATCATAATCAAAGACCATAAAAAACAGAATATGCCTTTTTATTGACATGGCATCTATTCCTGTTGACTGTAATGTATTTTTTCTTTCTTTTTCAAAAAAAAAAAAAAAAAAAAACTATCAAAAGGAACTTGAAATCGAAATCTGAAAGATGTGGTGCATGAGGACATTAACAATTCCAATTGTAGTTGAAGCCCTCGGATTGATTGGAAAGGATTCATAGATTCATTGAAGACTACAATGAATAATAATAATAATAAGGAACTTGAAAGTGATCTCTCACTTTGCGGCCACTGTAGTTTTTATACATTTATATATAAAGAAATTATAAAATGGATATAAAATAGAGGTTAAATTCTATATTATAATCAATCTATAAAGTGATCTCTCTGAAACCCAATTCTAAACAGGAATGCTTTGGAATGCATATTTGGCCATCCCACTAAATCTGCTATGTCTGTTCAAAATAATATTATTACTTTTTTTAAAAAAATAATTTCATCCCAATCAAGGTAATAAAGGTATTGCAGGGAGGAGGGTGAACATATCGATTTCGAACTTGTTTACTCAATTAGAAATTTCTAGCATTTAACTATCTCAAAATTTTCATTCTTTTCAAGTGTTCCCTCATCATTTGTAACCAATAAATTTTCATTTTTTTAAATTGTTTTTAATTTCCACATTCAGTCAACATTTGTCTTAAACTTTTTCATTGCTCACCTGTCTGTTCAATTATAAAATGGTTAGCTTCATGACTTAGGAGATACAAAAAAATATTTTTCACTAGAATAACCCATACTTTTTTGAAGCTTTTTCATTTTTTTTTTTTTTAAATATATTTTTTTTCTTTGGATCTATTTACAAATGTTCATTTTTTTTTCTTTTTAAACGACGATTTTCTTGGTTCTGGCATTATTTGCTGTCTTTTTATATCTTTTTTTTTTGTGATTTTTTTTTTTTTTAAACTGCTCATAAAAAAATGTCATGATGCCATTTCTAACCTTCAGTCTCTGGTCAATGGGGCCCGGAAAGAAATTATGAGTTTAACCAGAAATAAAATTAAACAGTGAAACAACAAATTCAAATAAGTCCTTGTGCAACAAAATTGATGGGTCTAATGTTTTGACTTCAAAAACATGGATATCTCTTTTGATTAAAAATCACTTCCTTTTTATGTGCTGCATTTCTTTTTTTTGGCGATCATAACTCTCCACTTCCCCGTTCCTTGTTGTCCTCAATATGTTTTGTCCTTCTTTCTTTCTCCCAAACCCTGTTCTGCCATCCACTTGCTTAATCCCACCAGGTATGTCACGATTTGCTTTCCCTTGTCTCTCTTTCCCTCTATTCGCCCTGTGAATATCTTATTATATTGTTTTATTTGTTATTTCAGCTGCAAAATTTTGTTAAATATAAGCTTCCTCCTTGTTTTAATCCTCTCCAAAACTTATCAAATATTCGATCGATGGTATATTTAGCATCCTTCTATTGTAAACCTCCGTTGAAACTGTTTTCTTCTTCATCTTTTAAGAAACCGTCCAACGTATTAACTAAACACGTTCGGCTGTGAATTGAAAAAAAAAAATCTAAAAAAAAGGCCAAATAAATTGAGAAATGTTTGTATACAGAATTTTTATGCTTTAATTTATATTTAAGACAATAAAATCAGATTAATTTAAATTTAATTTGATATTTTTCTCAAATAACGTTTCAAATATATATATTTTAAATTGAATAATTTTTTAAAACCGAGAATTATTTTTTGTTTAGTTTCAATGGTGACAAAAATATTATTTTGATCGGTTTTCTAACCTGGAAAAAAACGATTTTAATAAAAAATCAATTCCGATTAATATAATTTCTGTTTTCAAATCCACATAGATTAAATTTAAACTCAAATCGACCCTTTTCCCGTTTATAACGTTTCAAAATAAATTATTATTTTTTGCCGAATTTTTTCCTCGAGAATTAACTTTTGTTTACGGAAATCCCACGGGCTCGGAGGTTCCACAGTTAAACCGGCCTTCCATACGTAATAAATAAATTGATAATACACCTGTGAATAAATTGTTCCGTCTGAAGAAAATATGAAAAAGTCCGTCAAAGTCTGAAGTTTTCAAGCAGAGTCAGTCAATCGAGGTTTTCAGGCAGTCCGAAACAGAGTCGCGTTCAGACAATTACTACTAAACCTGATTGTTCGTACTAACACTTTTCTACTCTCTGTATATATATTCCTGTTTGTAATATATCTGTGTTATTCCATATTCGTGTTCGAGTTCTTCTTTATTGGTTCTACCTTGGACTATCACATGGTACAAGGAACCGGACCATAACAATTGTTAATGGAAATACCTATACTTTAAAACCTTCATTTGCTAAACATCTTTATTCAGATTCATTATCATATAGGATATTAACTTATATATATTTATTCTGTTTTCATAATTAAATTCATAGTAGATGATACTTGATACTCAGCTTTTGTTCATATACATGTTTTATTTGGATATAATTATTTAATTGGTATATACGTGTTTTATGTTTTTAAATTTATTAAAAAATATATTTTGGACTACAGTTTGATTTCTTTGAAAAATTTGTTTTTACCATATGGATTAATGCCATTGATGTTTTAGAATTTCTTTCTGATTTATTATTTTTTTTTTATATATATATATAATACCTAAATATATTATATAATATAAATAAAAAATATTTTAAAAAACATGAATTTTATACATTTTATTTTATTCTTTCAAATTTATAGGTATATTTTTAAAAACATTTTTCGAATTATATTAAATTGTATGTGTTATATATTTTATTTAAAATATATATATATATTTTTTGTTTTGTTGTACCAGATTTGCCCACGTATGACCTCAACAGATAAAGAAACCTCAGATCGACAAAATTTGGAAATTTGTAATTAAATCCCATATTTCTGTTTTTCTTCATCCATATCTTTTTGAATCAGAATACAGAGACCTGGTGTAGTTTATCCAATAAAGGACGCTCCAGGTTTTGGAATATTGCATTCATATGGGAAAGACCTGTTGTCAATTTATCCCTTCCCAGTCTATCTATTTACCCATAGCCTTCGTTGGGGAAGAAGAGATTCTAAGTGAAAAAAATTCTTATTCAAATCACCTATATGATATAAGGGACTTGATACATAAACTACAAGAATATATAAATATATATATATATATGTCCTATATATTTATATATATGATATATTGATATATATATATATATATATATATATATATATATAGTTTCTTTTTCAATAAGTCATTTCATTTTTTTGCCTTGAATGTCATCATTTCGTGGTTAAGATGAACAGGAATTTTGCTTACATTACATAATGCAAAATGCACTTCTTTTTTCAATAAATGATATATATATATTCAGCATATATATTCTTTTATATTTAAAGACATTTTGTATATTTCTTATAATTTTTATAGAATAAAATTTAATTTCACTATTCCTTGCAAAAAACAATGTTCCATCATATAATAATAAAAGTTCAAGTTGATGCTACTCATGTGTTTTTTTTAAATGTATTTAAAAGGAATTGTAAAAAAAAAATTTCTAATACAAACTAGTTGGTTTTGCGTGTTAATTTTTTAACGATTTTTTATAATCTTAATTTGTAATAATTGTAAAAAAAAAATAATAAAATAAGAAATACATATATAAATATTAATAATGGCTACAAAGATCAATCTCAAATTAAAATTCAAAATAATATTACTACTTTTTGAAAATAATTTCATCCCAAATTTAAGGTAATATTTTCTCATTCAAGACGCAAAAATGTTTATTTTATTGTGATAGAATATGAGAAAAAAAAAATTTTATACCTTTAGAACAATAAATGAACAATAGAATTAAGAAGATAAATATATAACGGTTAACACTGCATTTAAATTTTTTGAGGATCAAACTTGACTGAAAAGCAAGATGCCGGACGGGAGTTCCATTTAAATAAATATGCGAGGAGCTTTAATTCTTTTTTCCGTTAGTTCAGACGTTTATATGTCAATATTCATAAATAGTCCACCAAGTACAATTATCCATTTTTCCTCCGTATTCCAATTAAATATAATATTTCACTGAATCATAAATATATAATTATCTGGGGACATATTTGCGTGTGGATCCTTTCCTGAACGCTACAATCTTCATCTCTCGGATACTAATATTTCCTGGAGGAAGACAACGACTTTTCTTAAACACATGACTAAATGGAATTGATAAAAATGTAAAGTGCTGTTAAAGTACGGCATCAAAGATTGAATTGAAAAAAATCTAAGAATAACGAATTTTTTCCCTAAGATAACCTCACCTATTATTTTGTAGACCCTTCTTCAATAAACAATTAATATTCAAACTAATTACAATTAACGGTGAACAACGTAAAAGAATAGTTCAATTATGATGATCCGATTGTTCAACAAACTTGAAATGTATTTGTCAAAATATTTTGACGAGATTGCATCACTTTTTAGTCAATTTGGCTTAATCCATTCACTCAGCTGTTTTTTTTTCAAGTCGTTGTTTGTCTCAGTATCGGGTGCCCGATAAACGGTAAAAAAAAATATATGGTCCTACATTTATTTAGACGCCATCATCATCTTTGACAATTTGTATATAATTTTATGCCTATTTACTAGCCAAAATATTAAAAACCTCCCGGCTGTTGTTTTTCCAAGTCATGTTGGTTTTTCATCTTATTCAACATGTCCATCCAATGTAGCTCTACATTCATCATTAAAATTACTGCTGCCAAATCATGGATCATATACTTTTTCATCCATTACATTTCCCTTTGCGATGTTTATCTTAAAATGTTCGTTTGGTTAAATTTCATTCTCTATACTCTTAATTTTGAGGCTTTTGAGCTCTCTCTGTTTTCCATATGTCAGATAAATTTTTTTTTTTAAAAAAATTTCTTTCTAACTATTTTGAAAATTATATACCCCAACCAAGTTTATTAAATTCATTTATATTGTAACATTTTATGACTTCATGTGAAAAATTTTTGACTTTGGCTAAAACCTTTTATCTTGAAGACATTGACGGACATTTTTTTTTAAATTTATTTCTTCGA
The DNA here is from genome assembly GCA_903632075.3 of Acanthosepion pharaonis. Classification (NCBI taxonomy): domain Eukaryota; kingdom Metazoa; phylum Mollusca; class Cephalopoda; order Sepiida; family Sepiidae; genus Acanthosepion; species Acanthosepion pharaonis. The sequence continues at coordinate 167,394 of CAHIKZ030002411.1, read as the reverse complement.
TTCTTATTATATTTTGAAAGATTATTTTTTTTTATTTACCCAAGCAAACCATTTATTTGAAAAATTCTCTTTTATGTAAAACTCAAACCCACCTATCTGCTTTTGTTCACCTGTTTGTCCCCCATAAGATTTAAACAAGGGTTTTTAATGGCACCCATAGATTTAGAAATTTTATTTTTTGCATGGTCAAACCAGTTTTTCTTTTCATATACTATACTTTTTTCATTTTCATATATATATCTTTTATAAATTTCTATAAAGATAAAAATTTTTCCCCCTTAAATTATCTTAGATAATATTTTTACATATCGTTCAATTTATAAGGCCAGGACCAAAAAAATAATTTTCGATTAAAGTTTTTATGGTCTAAAAAATAACATACTAGATTGTAATGATTGGTCCGCATTATCTTGGGAGTCTGTTTTTTCGCCATTCTCACGGGAAGAATTTTTAAGTTCAACCTACTTCTCGCCGATCGAATACGGAGGAATGTGGGTTTTCTGTTACAACATAAAGTCGTATGTGGGTCCTAGACCGTGAAGATCAGAGATATATTACCAGGAGATGAAGTTCAATCCGATGACTTTCCATTGTAGTATATTGCTTCCAATAGATATTTTTATTTATAATCAAATTTATAAAACATTGTCACAATAGACATCAGAGAAATGTATAGATTGTCATGACTGTTCAGATAGATAGATAATGATATTTATATTATAAATAGATAGATAGTATATATTATGAACAATAAGAATTATTAAACACTCTGTAATATCGATGATTTCACCTCGTAAAATTAAAATTAAAATTAAATTCCGTCAGGTTAACAAGAAAATCAAAATAAAAACTCTATTTTTTTTTTGTTAAACTTAAGGATTTAAAAATCCTTATAATTATAATTTTAATTTATCTATAAAAGGTCTCTATGATTATCAATACTATGGATTTAATCCTAATTCCTATTGTTTGTAATTTATATGCTAATTTTAAATAAAACATTGAGCTTTCTCTGTGAATCAGTTTTAATAAAATATTAATAGATTCAATGAATTCTCATTCTCTCTATCTATATCTCTCTCTCTATATATATATATATATATATATATATATATATATATTGAACAATAAAAATATTAAAAAATTAAAATCTTCAGACACACTGGGTTGTAGATTAATATTCTTTCGTTTTTTTATGTTATTATTTCATTTAGATTCCTCGAATAGTTTTTGTTTTTTTAGAGAGACCGTGGCGGTAAAATGGAATAATAAATATATATATATATATATATATATATATATATATATATAGATATAGAGAGAGAATTATTTTTATATGCAAATTACTTCTTGGAAAGTGCTCACTATCATCGATAGAACTAATATATTCAGTTGTATGCGGAGGAACATACATACATATTTTGCACACATATTTACATATTAAAATTGGATCTACGCATGTATGTATTTATATGAACAAAACACGCATGCACCTGTATTTATGTGTGTGTCGTATGAGTTTTTCCGGAGAGAGAGAGAGAGAGAAAGAGAGAGAGAATTTAGAGACTCAGGAGGGCTTTTTGAACTGGAATGTGAGACTGAGCAGCTCCTGTTTACTAAAAATTTTCTCAACTCTCTTTTTTGCAGCCTTCTTAAAGGCATTTTTTTCTCCGTTTGTTCTTATCTTAGATAATATTTAAAATCATTTATTCAGCCGTAAACATTGTTCAAAAGTTTCAAATATCCAAATCTGTTTTTCTCATCAATCAGTATCTCTACGATATCTTGGTATGTCTTCCTTATGACCCATATTAATCTTTATATGCCTGAAATTAAAAGTGGCCCTTAAACCCTGTATTGGGTAACGGTAAAAAAAAAAAAAAATCTCGTTCGCACCCTTGGTTACAGTTTCTGGGAGGGAGAGTAGACCGTAAACATAAAACTTCATGGTCAGCTATTTAAACAATGAGAGTACGCCTAAATATGATATGATTACTTTTAACATGGGGCTAACACAACTATCGACGGGTAACTAAATAGTTGTCTACCCACTTTCACTCACAAGCCTTGAGGTCAACTCGTCGTATGGTTTCCAGGCACTTTCCAAAGGTGCCGCAAGCTAGGGCCGTCTCTCCCAGGCCGATAACATCAAGAAGTCACCTTCCTAACAAATCGATCTTGGTGAGATTCAAGCCACTTAAAAGCGAACCTTCTAACCAACATAACACATGACTGGTCTGAAAACCGGATGTCAAAATTGCTTCAACAGAAAGAGAGAGAGAGAGATAAAAAAAGTATAAAACAAATAAGGAGAGAAATACAGTGACAAGAAAACAATGAAAAGGAGAAATAACCACGACATTCTACGTACGCACATAAACTCACTCGCACGCACGTACTTTACACCCAATATGAAGGAAAAAAAAATCAACGTTGCACCAATGAAAAGTGCATATATAAAAGAAAAATAACCAAGCCAATTGTTGATATCCCGTGACGAGTAGGCGGATGGTTTACTGCAGGGTCTGTCTACCTAACTCTAGAAATTTAAAATCGGAATGCTGAAATTAACAGCAATCAGCTATGTGACAAACTTTAAATTTATTTTTAATTTTTTCTGTTTTTATATATATATATATATATATATATATATATATATATATATATATATATATTCAGGTGTAACATTATAATTGTCCATCAAAAAGTGCATATATAAAAGAAAAATAACCAGCCAATTGTTGATATCCCGTGACGAGTAGGCGGAGTATTTACTGCAGGGTCTATCTACGAAACTCTAGAAATGGGTCAAAAAAACTTCTTAACAGCAATCAGCTTTTTAAAAAACTTTTTTTTTATTTAATTTTTAAAGGTTTATATATATATATATATATATATATATATATTTATATATATATATATATCATATATAACATTTTATAATTGTCATCCAATAAAATGTTTAATATCTAAAACCCATGCCTAAATGAATTTATTTTTCCAGGTTTTTAAATAATTCTATTTACATCTTGACACCATTTGTCGTAAGAATTTTATGAAAAACAATTTGAGTTATTTAGCTAGAAAGAAAACAGGTTAAAAATCATTTTTGTCAGACCCAGTCTTCTCAACTGAGCAATGGTTTTCAAAAAATTATTCAGGCTTTCAGTAATGGCACCAAAACTGAAACTTTGGTCTCCATTTTCAAAATCCATTCAAGAACCATCAAGAAAAATGGTGAATAAGTTTTTAAAAAAGAAAACAGTAGAGATGAAAACTGGATCAGGAGGTCATTCCAAAAGAAGATCATCATTTCAACTTTTTTATTTTGTAAATGCCTTCTTATTGTTTATTCAAGAACCATCAAGAGAATGGTGAATAAGTTTTTAAAAGAGGAACAGTAGATGGAAAACTGGATGAGGAAGTCTTAACAGGAAGAGGGATCATCATTTTCAACTGGGATTCAAATGCCTTCTTATTGTTTATTCAAGGACCATCAAGAAAATGGTGAATTATTTAAATTCAAATGTTTGATATAGTATTTTAGAATAAAATCATTTTTGGAAGATTTTCATTTCAAAACATCATCACATTCTTCCATGTTTATTCAGAACCATCAAGATTAAATGGTGAATAAGTTTTAAAAAAGGATTTAAAAGAAAAATCTGGATCAGGTAGGAAATTGTCCATGCAAGAAAATCATCATTTCAACGAGTTGTTGATTACATAAAATTTAAGAATTTTTTCTTTAATTTTAAAACAAGCCAGTGTTTAGTTACCTGGTGTAAAATAACCAATGTTAAGCTTTTTTAGCAAACGTTGATGGGTTACCGTTTTTGTAATTAAGGTTATCCGAGCCCTTATTTTTAAGATGAACATATAAATTTTGGTAGAAAAATAAACGTTGATAGACATTAGGTTATATAGGAAAGGACTGTCGTCGAGCGTAACGACGTTGCGAATGGATGAAAATGTGAATGGTCTCTTCTCCTCTATCTATAGGAAAATTAATATATATATGCATATATTACAAAGCTATCTTATTAAAAAAAAAAAGGAAAAACTCGTCCTATTTATTTAAATGACATTGATAATCTATAAAAAATAATAACTAGGAAAGATATAAAAATATATATAACGATTAGTATTGTATATATAAAACATGAATAAAAACTTCATAGTAAAAATAGATAATGATTTACTTCATTCAATAAGTTTGATTAAAATAAAAATAGTATTTATTAAACTGATTTTTTTTGGGGAAAATAAAAAACAATTTAAAGAAACACAAGATTCAGTTACTTCCGGAATTTGTCTGCACCTCGACTTTAAATTAACCGAAAATATTTTGAAAAATGCTGCTTTCTGTTTTTTTGAATTTTTAACTAAATGCATCAAATAAAGAAAAATATCTGGTGAATATACATCTTTGAGGAGTTCGTATATTATAATCCATAGGGATATATATACCTGTATGTTTGTAGAAGAAATTTTAACCAGGCATCCCCATTTTCTTCAATAGTGACGTTTTTTCTGGAGAACGCGATCTTTGTTGACTTCTTTGAAACACATTAATTTTCATATTGTTCGCTTCGTAAAATAATACCTGATGATTTGAATTCCTGTAATTCTTAGTAGTCATTGGATTTTTCTTGAATTTTGTGCTGAATTCTCAATGAACTGGAATATTACCAAGGAATAGTTTTGAAACGCTAATAACAAAAAAGATGAAGACGATCACCAAATACAAAAAGTAATGGAACTAATTAAAGTAAATGGTAATCAGGCAAGACTTAACTCTCTGGTCATCTTTTTTTCAAAAAAATAAAATGATGATCAATTGAGCGGAAAGAAAAGTTCCTTGCCTTTCCCCATTTGATGATAATTTAAACAAAATTATCGTCTTTGAGGGATGCGGAAATAGCATTACTGGCAATAAATGAAACAATATTTTAGAAAGTTTCAGTCAAAATTGGAACCATTAACAATCTCAGCTAACTCTTTTAATCATCATGTTTTTTAAAAAAACAAACATCAATTGAGAGGTATCTAAACTATTTTAAAACGAATACTTTTTTTTACTTGATTAATTTTTATAAATAATTTTTTGAAGAGAATTTTTTCTCATCGCCACCCATTGTATGGCGATTATATGAACATTTAAGTATAATTTAATTTTAAATTTAAAAACTAAAATCTTTTAAAGTATAATAAATTATTTTTTTTTAACGACAAAACGAAACCTTTGGTTTTTACTGCTCGCAATTTCCCTTGACTCCCGTCTGGTATATATATATATATAGCATATATAAATATTATAAATATAAAATGTATTTTATAATGTTTATATATATAGATATGAGGATTTAAAACACACACAAAACATATATAATATATATTAAATATATATAAATAATAAATCGGGTTCAGGTAAAAACCATTTACTTTATTCTTAAAATGTTTGATACACAACAAATTTCATTCTTTGCCCATAGATCTAATCTCGAATATTTTCCAGTAATTAAGAAGTAGATCGTTCACTATTTTGCATAGTACAATTTCATAAAAAATATAAATATTCAAAATGGTATATTATTCAATTCGATATGTGTGTGTATCCTCGTACAGTCATTGTCGTTTCCTACCAAATTTGAATATAAAAATATATTATTTTGCTCCTATATATATATAAACAATAATCGAATATATATGTATATAAACTTATCTAAATAAAATTCTCCATCTTCCATCTAAAACAATATATCCATCCAATCATTCGTTTGCAAAAACAACCATTATCTCTTGATTTTCTATCAATTCATTCTATTCACCGATCTGTCAAAGATATATAAAGTATATATGTGAATATAACCTGAAGAAGTTTGAATGAATCTATTCATATCCAAAAATATATTTTCAAACATCTGTTTTGCTTAGTTGCTCACGGTAACGACATAATATATATTTTGACATAAAAAATTCTAACTAATTAATCTATTCAATCCATCCATTCGAACTATGTTTAAAATATTCTAATATATATATTTATCCTTAAGTAAATATTTTCAAATTCTTGCAAGCGTTTCACTTATTCACCAGATCTGTCTCTTATCATCGTTAAATATATTTAATAACAAAGATGATGGAACAAAAGCAAAAATAATTATTAAAATTCTGTATTCATTATAAATCTAAAAAATATTCTAAATTTAAAATTCATAAGTTGTTCGTGCGCATGTGTCGTCGCATCAACGAACAAACCTAATCCAATGAAGTCCTTATGTTTCAAAACGCGTTTTTTAATGCTTTTTCTACTTTAATATACTAGCTCAATATATTATTTATATATACTACTTAAAAGCCGCCCTATCAAGTGAATTTTGTAATTATTCCCGTGGGGAGGGACATCTCTTATCTTTATTATTCATCACAATTTTAGGAAATACCGATGGGCATTCCTACCTAAACTGTATAATAATCTGAATTTTGATCATATGCATTTAAGTATCGCATTATTTAAGCTTAATTTTTAAAATTAAATCGTTTTTCTTCTTCCTCCAACTTAATTTGAAGACAATTTTTGTAACCAATACAAAGGAAATAAATCTACAATTATTTTTATTTCTTTTTCCCGATATTTTTTTTTAATTATTCAAATTTATTTTTAAATCGACTTAAAATTAATATAAAAAATATAACTAGACTCGTTTCGAAAAAACCCTCAAATTTTGATTTGCTAATAATCAAATCAATCTCGAGGGAAAAAAAAGTTTTAAAAAAAAAGAGCTACAAACATGAACTTCTGTCGACAAAAAATCGCACAGATGCAGGTCTGAAGCCCAAAGAAAAAACCCGATACGAGTAAACAACTAACTAACAAAAAGAAAAATACAACCGTAGAGCAGACCTAGATAAACCTAGTGAGCCAGACAAACCTTCCCAGGTTTCACATAAACGGATCGTCATATATAATGCAAGCCTTGCTTTCCCTGACGATCCTTTTTATTGTAAAACCTAAAATTTTTGTCTGGCTCACTTGGTTATATATATATATATATATATATATATATATATATATATATATATATATATATATATATATTAAAATAAACACTAATATATATATATAAGGTTTGGTACTATTTTATCATCATTGCATCCGCTGAAGGGACCTTTAATCTTGACATCCTCAGGGGCAATATACTTTTTTTTCATTGACCATTCAATTTAATACGAATATACACGCTCAGACTAAACTTAATAAGGTTACAGACTATACTGTTTTTGGATAATTTCTTTTCACATAAACAAATATTTCTTTCTTGTATTTGTTTTTTTTGTTTTTTACATTTTGTAAATGTAATCTTTCCGCATCATTTGTCTCTCCATCAAACATTTAGGTTCTTTTCTCGTCTTTCGAAATTGAGTCTCTTCTCTTTGATGCGTCTTTCCATTCTTTTACTTTTCACGGGTTTTGATTCCCAATCGATTTTCCTGTCACAATCGATGGATCTGATCTCCATATCAATAATTTCTTTCTTTCTTCCCTCGTTGCAAAATTCGATAACCATAAACTGTAGAGATCTAATATGGCTGCAGTCTTTATCCAGTGTTCTCTTTACTCTAATAAATATCACAAAACTTGTTGTCACTTGATTTTGTACAGCACCCCAATCAAAGATTTGATTGATTCGTTTTTTACAGATTATCAACCCATTACACGCTAATTAAAACCAGGAAATATTTTTAGATTGTGAGAATTTGTGTTTTGTTTAAATAATAATGGTATTTAGTGATACAAGTCTTACTAATTACCCTGGGGGAGAAGTAGATATATACCTAATCAGAATTTGTTAAAAAGACAAGAAATTATAAAGTGGACATAAAGTAGAGGTTAAATTCTATATTATAATCAGTCTATAAACTGATCTTCAAAATGGCCTACTGTTTATTTCTTTTAAAAAAACTTAATAAAATTGATTAAAATATAAAATAAATTTTCTTCCAAAAAAAACTTCTGTAGCAAATAGCCAATTATATCATCTATTCAATATATTTTTTTTTTTAATGATATGTGAAACATCCTCAGAATTAATTGTATCAAATATTTGGTTGATTCATTTTTGATTTATCAACTTTTATCGGTTTATTAATTTGAGAAAATATTTTTAATATCGTAAGAACTATTTGAGGGGAGAGGGGGATATAATAATGGTATATTTAGTCTTACTATTTCAGCATATATTTATTCGCGATTTCGCAATATATTAGTTATTGAATAAACATCTGTTTTGAATTCTGAACTCGGCTGACCGATTAACAATTCCGGGTCGTTATCCATTACAACAAATAAAATTTAAGATTAAAGCATCTTTATTCCCAAACGGTCACCAATTTATTACTGACTAGGCTCGACCTTGCTTAAATTCGATGGTCATAGGAGGATCAGTTTTTGAACGTGATGAAACCGTAAACCCTACTCATGCTAGAATTGTTGAATAATTTAATAATAAGGACCTTGAAATAGAAATCTTTCATACAATCAATGTAGCATTTGATACATCAACAATCCCTGATATAAGTTTGGAGCCCTAGAACTGGTTGCAAAAAGATTGCAGTAGATTAATTAAATTTCCTGGAAGTCCATAAATTTGGGAGATTATTTTAAGTATAGCCCACACTTTAATTTCGGGCTTTGTCTATATGTAATGTTTTTTTTTTTTTTTTGTTTGTTTGTTTTTTTTTTGTCAGTGGAAAGTGTCATGATTTCTTATTTATGCTTAGGGATCCGGAAAGAAATGTTCAATTAGAAATCAAAGAAAATAAAAATAATAATAATCGTATTAAATCAGTTGTTTTAGTGCATGGTTTTAAGCTGAAACCGAAAGTTTATTCTTGCTGCAAATATTAATGTTTGTTAACTAGATATATAAAACACATAATGAAAAAATTGTGTTAGTCTAAAATGCAGATTCTGTGATAAATATCCAGAAAAAATTGACCATCTTTTATCAGGTTGCACGGTGTTGGCATCCACTGAATATAAAGCTCGGTATGATAGACGATATATATATTTATTATAAAATATGAAAACTTTAGTTAAGAATATGAAAATTGCAAGAAATTGGTTTGAACATCACCCAAACATCGTTACGGTGATAATTTTCTTTTCAATTTTATGGGGAGCTATAAATACAGAGACAGAACAAACAAAGCTAATCGCCCAGACATCATAATCAAAAGTACCATAAAACAGAATATGCCTTTTTTTCATTGAAATGGCATTTTCCTGTTGACTGCAATGTATTTTTGAAGATTTTCATTCCCTAAAAAAAAAAAAAAAACTGTAAAAGGACCTTTCTAATCGAAATCTGAAAGATGTGGCGCATTTGAGATTAACAATTCCAATTGTATGTTGAAGCCCTCGGATTGATTGAAAAAAACTCAATAGATTCATTGAAGACACAATGAATAATAATAATAATTGTAAAATTTTTGAAAGTGATTTCACTTTGCGGCCACTTTGAGAGGTTTTATACATTTATATATAAAGAAATTATTAAATCGATAAAATAGAGGTTAAATTCTATATTATAATAATTATAAAGTGATCTCTCTGAAACCCAATTCTTTTTTTTTCCAATGCTTTGGAATGCATTTTGTTTTGTCCCACTAAATCTGCTATGTCTGTTTTTATAATATTTTTGGTCTTTTTTTAAAAATAAATTTCATCCCAATCAATATAATCAAAGGATATTGCAGATGAAAAGGTGAACAGGGCGATGGGCGAACTTGTCTACTCCTATTAGAAATCTCTAGCATTTAACTGTAAGTGTTAAATTCTTTAAGTGTTCCCTCATCATGATGTAACCAATAAATTTTCATCGTTTTCCGATTGTAGTTGCAATTTCCGCGCAGTCAACATTTGTCTTAAACTTTTTTCATTGCTCACCTGCTCTGTTCGTGCTAAAATGGTTAGCTCATGACTTGAGGAGATACAAAAACTTGTATTCACTAGAAGAACCCTAATTTTATTGAAACTAAATTTTTTTTTTTTTTTAAATATCTATTTAAAAATTCAGTGAATTTTTCTGTCTATTTTTTTGACGATTTTCTTGGTTCTGGCATTTTTTGCGGTCTTTTAAATTTCTTTTTTTTTTTGCGTGATTTTTTTTTTTAAACTGCTCAGTGGAAAATGTCAACCCACATTTCTAACCTTCAGTCTCTGGTCGGGGCCCGGAAAGAAATGAGTTTACACGTCTGTGTAAATAAAATGAAACAACAATAATAATAGTCCTTGTGCAACACCATTGATGGGTCTAATGATTTATGACTTCAAAAACATGGATATCTCTTGTAGCTTCACTTCCTCATTTATGTGCTGCGTCCCTTCAGGACGTAGGCGATCATGGCTCTCCACTTCCCCGTATCCCTTGTTGTCCTCAATATGTTTTGTCCTTCTGCTACTTCTCCCAAACCCTGTTTTGCCATCCACTTGCTTAAGCCCACCAGGTATGTCACGCGTTGCTTTCCCTTGTCTCTCTTTCCCTCTATTCGCCCTGTGAGTATCTCATTACGTATCCCTGAATTTCAATATTTTCGGGATGTTAATATGGGCAGAGAGAAAATCCTCTCAAAAAAAATTTCATATTCGATCGATTAGATATTTAGCATCCTTCTGTAGAACCATACCTCCGTTGCCTCTAATTCTTCTTCATCTTTGAATGGGCAGATACGTCCAACTATTAACTATGAACACGTTCGGCTGTGAATCGGGTGTAAATAAATCGAAAAACAAGGCCGCTTAGTTGAGAAATGTTTGTATACAGAATTTTATGCTATAAGTGATATTTGCTTCAAATCAGATTAATTTAAATTTAAATTTGATAATTTTTCTCAAATAACGTTTCAGATATATATATTTTATTTTTGCAAGATTTTTTAAAACCGAGAATTAACTTTTGTTTACAAATGTGACAAAAATGGCTATTTTGATCGGTTTTAATAGAAAAAAAAACGATTTTAATGAAAAAAATCAATTCCGATTTATATTGCTTCAGTTTGAAATATACCACAGGCGATTTAAATCCCTGAACCTACGTTTATACGGAGTTCTTTCTCCTAGCATATTTTTGGCCGAGCCCATTTAGCCTCAATAAATCCCACGGCCGAGAGATCCCACGGGCTCGGAGGTTCCACGTTAAACCGGCCTTCTGCCACATGATGCCCTCGTGGGGGTTGGGGTGACTAAATACCGTTCCGTCTGAAGTCTAGGAGTTCCGTCTGAAGTCTGAAGTGAAGTCCGTCAGGAGTCAGTCAGTCGAGTCAGAGGCAGCCCGAAACAGAGTCGCGTTCAGACAATTACTACTAAACATGATTGTTCGTACTAACACTTTTCTATCTCTCTGTATATATTCCTGTTTGTAATATATCTGTGTTATTCCATATTCGCCTTCGAGTTCTTCTTTATTGGTTCTACCTTGGACTACCACAGTGGTACAAGGAACCGGACCATAACACCCAATTAGTGGAAGTACCTATACTTCTTCATTTGCTAAGAAATTATTCAGTATTCATTATCATATAGGATATTAGATATTATATATGTTATTCTGTTTTCATAATTGAATTCATAGTAGATGATACTTGATACTCAGCTTTTGTTCATATACATGTTTATGTGGATATAATTACAAGAGTTGGTGATATACGTGTTTTATGTTGTAATTTTGTTAAAATTATATTTTGGACTACAGTTTGATTTCTTTGAAAAATCGTAGGATACCATATGGATTAATGCCATGAAACTGTTCTTTCGTGTTGATTTGTTGATTTTGTTTGGTGGCATATCAACACCTCTATGGGTTATTTAATGCCGAAATTTAAATATTTTATGCGTTCAGCTACATATATTTTATACATAATTTTATACTTTCAAAGTATAGGTATATCTTTTAAATACATATTTTGTAGATCCTAAATTGTATTGTTAGTTATTTTATTTTAAAAAGGTACCGTTGATTTTTGTTTTGTTGTACGCTATTTGCCCATACCTGGGACCTCAACAAGTACTACCACCTCGGATCAGAGTGAAGCTTGGAACATGGGTAATTAATCCCACACTCCACAAAACATCCAATCTCCCGATCAGAAGCTTTGCTACCGGGTGTAGTTTATCGTCATACCCAGGACGCTCCAGTAGGGTTCATTGCATTCACTTGGGAAAGGTATGAATTTATCCCTTCCCTACATATCTATGTGTAAATAGCCTTCGTTGGCACCCAGTCTAAGTGAAAGAAAACTCTGAATTCAAATCACCTGCTGAGAAGAAGGGACTAAGCATAAACTACAAGAAGACAAAAATAAAATATATATGTCCTGCCTCTTTAACTTCTGAGAGGTGAGACGAGGTAACCTCAACGGCCCCGGCGCTAGGGGAACAGGCAAGCCATTGCATTATTTTGCCTTGAATGTCATCATGAACCACAATTGCGAGATGAACGGGAGTGGTGCTCACAGCGGTGCAAAATGCACTAACTCAATAAATGATCACGTCCCCTGTTCAGCACTCGTTTCTTTGCTTCTAAGGACATTTTCCTATTTCTTACTATTTTTGCTTAGACTCTGAAAATCATCTTTCGCTATTCCTATGCACCTAACAATGTTCCATCATATAATAATAAAGTTCAAGTTGATGCTACTCATGTGTTTTTTTTTAAATCATTTCACCCCAAGCAAGGCAATAAAGTCTCTAATACGCGAGTTGGTTATTGCGTGTAAGAAATTATGAAACGATATTGCTACTAATCTTAATTATGTAATAAAAGGAAAAAAAAAATAAAATAAAAGAAATACGAGTAAAGGATTAATAATGGCTGACAATGATCAATCTCAAATTAAAATTCAAAATAATATTACTACTTTTTAAAAAAAATAATTTCATCCCAAGCAAGGTAATAAAGTCGCTAAGACGCAAGGGTGCTACTGAGTGTGAGAGAATATGAGAAAAAAAAAATTTTATGGGGAAAGAACAATAAATGAACATGAATTAAGAAGAGAAAAGATAACGGTTAACACTGCATTTAAATTTTTGAGGATCAAACTTGACTGAAAAGCAAGATGCCGGACGAGAGTTCCACAGAAAAGAAAACTGCGAGGAGCTCAATTCTTTAGTTCCGTTAGTTCAGACGTTTACAGTCAGTATTCGCCATGCCACGTCCACCAAGTCGAATCATCCGCATTTCCTCCGTATTCCAATTGTAATGAAGAAGTTTCACTGAATCAGAAAGAGAGCTGTTACTCTGTGGGACAGATTTGCGTGTGGATCCTTTCCTGAACGCTACAATCTTCATCTCGGATTGACTACTGCTTTTCCTGGAGGAAGACAACGACTTGACTAAAACAGTTGACTAAATGGAATTGATAAAGAAGCGTAAAGTGCTGTTAGTTACGGCATCAAAGATTGAATTGAAAAAAAATCTAAGAATAACGAATTTCAAATAAGATAACCTCACCTATTATTGTGCTAGACCCTTCTTCAATAAACAATTAATATTCAAACTAATTACAATTAACGGTGAACAACGTAGGAAGAATAGTTCAATTATGATGATCCGATTGTTCAACAAACCTTGAAATGTATTTGTCAAAATATTTTGACGAGATTGCATCACTATTTTAGTCAATTAGGCTTAATCCATTCACTCAGCTGTTTTATTCAAGTCGTTGTTTGTCTCCAGTATCGGGTGCCCGATAAACGGTAAACAAGCCATGATTCCCTACATTTATCTAGACGCCATCATCATCTTTGACGGGACCTATATAATTTTACTGCCTACAATACTAGCCCAAAATATTACTCCACCTCCCGGCTGTTGTCTTCTAAGTCGTGTTGGTTGGTCGTGAGCTGATTCAACATGTCCATCCAATGTAGCTCTACATTCATCATTAAAAATTACTGCTGCGAAATCAGTTTTCATATACTTTTTCATCCAAATTACACATTTCCCTTTGCGATGTTTACTTAAAGGTGTTCGTTTGGTTACTTTCATGTCTCTATACTCTTAATTTTATACATCTTTTCTCTCTCTGTACTTTCGGGTGTCAGATAAATTTGCGATTTTTTTATCATACCCCCTGTTAGAAATTCATTTATATTGTAACCCCATTTGTAAAACCTTTTTCTTTTTATTTTTTTTTAAGTCATTCCCCCACCAAGTTTATTAATATTCATTTATTTTAGATTCAAAATAATTTTGAAAAAACCTTTGCTTGAAGACATTGACGGACATTTATTTTTGGCTTTATTTCTTCGAGGTCTTATTATACTTTGAAAGACTTATTTTTATCATTTTCCCAAGCAAACCATTTATTTGAAACCCTCTTTAATGTATTTTCTCATACCCACCTACTCTGCTTATAACACCGCCCCTCCCCCATTTATTACAAACGCACCTTTTATATGGCACCTGATAGTACATTAGTAATTTTATTTTTCTACTGGTCAAACCAGTTTTTCTTGCTTACTATACTTTTCATTTTTTCAAGTATCTCTTTTGTAACTTTCTTAAAGGCTTGTTTTCCCCCTTCTTCTTATCTTAGATAATATTTTTACAGTAAGGTTCACCCTATATAAGGCCCGGGGCCACTCAAGGTAGAGGGTTACGGTAAGCGGTAGTTTATATGGTCTAGAATTGAACAGGCTAAGATTGTAGTGATTGGGGAAACATTATCTTGGGAGTCTGTTTCATAGGTCAGTAGTTCACGGGAAGAAACGGTTTAAGTGGAACCTACTTCTCGCCGATCGAATACGGAGGGAATGTGGGTGATCTGTTACTATGTAAAGTCGTATGGCGGGTCCTAGCCGTGAAGATCAGAGCCGGGGGAACCAGGAGATGAAGTTCATCCGAGCACTTTCCATTGTAGTAGAGAAAGAGCAGTGAGAGACTCGCTACATCCTGCCTGTAAGAGAGAGAGAGAGAGAGAGAAGAGAGAGATAGCTAGATAGATAGATATGAAGAGACTGAAGCAGATAGATAGATAGATAGATAGATAGATAGATAGATAGATAGATAGATAGATAGATATTATGAACAATAAGAATTAGGGTTACTCTGTAATATCGATGATTTCACCTCGTAAAATTAAAATTAAAATTAAATTACCGTCAGGTTAACAAGAAAATCAAAATAAAACTCTATTTTTTTTTTTGTTAAACTTAAGGATTTGAAAATCCTTATAATTTAATTTTAATTTTAATTTTACAAGGTTAAATGATGATTATCAATACTATGGATTTAATCCTAATTCCTATTGTTTGTAATTTATATGCTATGTTTGAATAAAACATTGAGCTTTCTCTGTGAATCAGTTTTAATATATTAATAGGATTCAATGAATTCTCATTCTCTCTCTCTCTCTCTCTCTCTCCATATATATATCTCTAACATATATATATATATATATATTGAACAATAAAAAAATTAAAAATTAAAATCTTCAGACACACTGGGTTGTAGATTAATATTCTTTCGTTTTTTTATGTTATTATTTCATTTAGATTCCTCGAATAGTTTTGTTTTTTTAGAGAGACCGTGGCGGTACCTAACATACAAACCAATATATATATATATATATATATATATATATATATATATATAGAGAGAGAGAGAGAGAGAATTATTTTATATGCACAGTACTTCGTGGAAAGTGCTCACTATCATCGATAGAACTAACATATTCAGTTGTATGCGGAGGAGACAAACATACATACAGGCGTGCACACATATTTACAGTTTAAAATTGGATCTACGCATGTATGTATTTGTGTGAACCAAAACACGCGTGCACCTGTATGTATGTGTGTGTCTATGCGTATGAGAGAGAGAGAGAGAGAGAGAGAGAGAGAGAGAGAGAGAGACTCGGAGAGGCTTTTGAACTGGAATGTGAGGACTGAGCAGCTCCTGTTTACTATACATTTTTCTCAACTCTCTTTTTTGCAGCCTTCTTAAAGGCATGTTTTTTCTCCGTTTGTTCTTATCTTAGATAATATTTAAAATCATTTATTCAGCCGTAAACATTGTTCAAAAGTTTCACAATATCCAAATCTGTTTTCTCATCAATCAGTATCTCTACAATATCTTGGTATGTCTTCCTTATGACCCATATTAATCTTTATATGCCTGAAATTAAAAGTGGCCCTTAAACCCTGTATTGGGTAACGGTAAAAAAAAAAAAAAATGCTAAGCGGCCCTTGGTTACAGTTTCTGGGAGGGAGAGAGCACGTAAACATAAAACTTCATGGTCAGCTATTTAAACAATGAGAGTACGCCTGGTTATGATATGATTACTTTTAACATGGGGCTAACACAACTATCGACGGGTAACTAAATAGTTGTCTACCCACTTTCACTCACAAGCCTTGGGTCAACTCGTCGTATGGTTTCCAGGCACTTTCCAAAGGTGCCGCAAGCTTTTAGTTTATCTCCCAGGCCGATAACATCAAGAAGTCACCTTCCTAACAAATCGATCTTGGTGAGATTCGAAGCCACTTCGGGAAGCGAACCTTCTAACCAACATAACAGTGACTGTCTGAAAAACCGGATGTCAAAATTGCTTCAACAGAAAGAGAGAGAGAGAGAGAGAAAAGAGATAAAACAAATAAAACAAATAAGTATACAGTGACAAGAAAAACAATGAAAAGGAGAAATAACCACGACATTCTACACGTACGCACATAAACTCACTCGCACGCACGTACTTACACCCAATATGAAGGGAAAAAAAAATCAACGTTGCACCAATGAAAAGTGCATATATAAAAGAAAAATAACCAGCCAATTGTTGATATCCCGTGACGAGTAGGCGGAGTATTTACTGCAGGGTCTGTCTACGAAACTCTAGAGTCGGGTCGGAATGCTGAAATTAACAGCAATCAGCTATGTGACAAACTTTAAATTTATTTTAATTTTTCTCTGTTTATATATATATATATATATATATATATATATATATATATATATATATATATATATCAGGTGTAACATTATAATTGTCCATCCAAAAGTGCATATATAAAAGAAAAATAACCAGCCAATTGTTGATATCCCGTGACGAGTAGGCGGAGTATTTACTGCAGGGTCTGTCTACGAAACTCTAGAGTCGGGTCGGAATGCTGAAATTAACAGCAATCAGCTATGTGACAAACTTTAAATTTATTTTAATTTTTTCTCTGTTTATATATATATATATATATATATATATATATATATATATATATATATATATCGGGTGTAACATTATAATTGTCCATCCAATAAAATGTTTAATATCTAAAAACCCACTAAAATGAATTTATTTTTCCAGGTTTTCAAATAATTCTGTTAGGCATCTTGA
>CAHIKZ030002411.1:145000-147500 GCA_903632075.3 Acanthosepion pharaonis | reverse complement strand
ATTTTGACCCCAGTTTGGGGGTTAACTATTTTGCCTATAGATGGGACCCTAACAGATGTTTCCGTCCCGGGTGAGTGTTGACTTGGAACAACGGCAATTAAGAGATTGTCCCACGCTCCTGAAAGACTCCTGACGAGAAGCCTTGATATGATGTAGTTTAGCGTCATACCCAGGACGCATGTAGACAGTGTGGAGTGTTTATAAACAGAAAACGTGTTTCTCACTCAATCTCTCACCGATCGGATAAATCACCCCCGTTACATTCTGTTGTCGTTCGCGTCGTCGTTGTGTGCAAAATCTGAGAAAGGTCCGTTGTATGTTCAGGAGAGAAACGAAAGGTGATAAGGCTACGGTGTGAAATGAAGACTCGAGTCCTGTTTCTCATTTATTTGCTTGATTATTCAGGTATTCATAGTCCGGTGCAGCAGGTAGGAGACACTTTGGACAGCTTCTGCTACTTCTGCCATGGCAGACTAACGAATCAGCTTTTCTCATTCATCTGCCCATCTTTTGAAACTTTCACAAGGATGTCTTGAAACTGTTCTCTAACTCAGTGTTTCTCAACCATTTTTCACTTCACGCCAAACTTGTAGAATAAATAAAACTCTGGTGAAAACTCTCAATATTAACAAGGAAAAATTAATCACGAAATTTAAAAAGTTGAAATATTTGTTTAGCATTCACAAAAAAAAAAAAAAAATAAATAAAATAAAAGATTAGCAGTACAATTTTTCTTTAAAGAAAATTATTAAGAATCTGCCATTTTTAAGGGGGCGATAATGACTTACTTAGATCCCTTTAGGAAGGCAAAATATAAAGGATTATCCAGTCTTTCTTAACAATTAACGAATTTAACATCCAGTTTAAAATACCAAATAAAAACACTCGACTTAGATAAGTAAGCCAACATGTAAGCTTGGTGCCCCTAGCTTTTTTTTAAAAAAATAAATACAAAAATAATTCATAAATTACTCTTCTTTTAACTTGAGGGCGGACTTGGCTACCTTTCAGGGTGCCTTAGTGGGCCTGGGCGCACGAGTTGAGAAACGTTGGCGTAGGGCCTCAACTAAGGACGAATTATAAAATAAATGTCATTGTATTTACTTAGTTTCTCGGCCGTTTTCAAATATGTATATTGGTCGGCTGGAACTGCAACATCTGTCAAAAGACAAGTGTTTACAAAATGATTTACGTCCGATCGATTTGTCTAGACTTTCCTATCAGTTTGAATGCTGACGTTTCAATGGATCGTAACTTCTTCATTCTGTACAACTTGTTACTCTTCAGTTAACTCAGAGCTCACCTGGCTCTCTTTCAGAACAAAAAAAAAAGCCTTTCCCTTTTTTAATTTTTGATATTTGTCTGAGCTGAAAGCCCCAGTGAAAAGGGGCAAGTAACCCTAAGGCAAAGAAGATCCATAGAGAGGGTTAAAGGGAGATAACCACGAATTCGAAGAATTAGAACATTATCATTGATAACTCTCTCCTCCACTTTGCGGACCGTAGGTACTATATTCTTAATATTTGATATAATACAAAAATATCACAGTGATAATATCAGTTAATAATTATCAAAATATCATAGTGATAATATCAGTCAATAATTATCAAAATATAGTGATAATATCAGTCAATAATTATTTATACAGTGACTCATGCATGCGAATACAAGTACTCCATAATAATATTTTAAATTTGGAAATCATATTTATTTTAAGCGTATGAATTTTTAAAGCTGTTTCTAAATCTTTGATTATCTTTCAATCATTCTGAATCACCTGCTATCCTCTTCAGCCTCACCTGCTATCCTCGTCCGCCTCACCTGCTATCCTTGTCCACCTCACTTGTTGTCCTCTTTCGCCGAACCTAAGAGGCGCGACGCAGCATTTGGGGACCACTGCCATAACTCAATAAGTTTACAACATCCTTTATTTCTCTTTTGAGACTATATATTTATTCTGATCCATGAAACTCTGTACATACCTGAAATTAAAAACAAAATAAATGCTTTATTTTAAGCATATGAAAATAGTAAATAGACTATTGCATATATTTATTTCTACTTTCTAAATTACATAATAAAATCACTTAGCATAAAAAAAGTTATTGTAAATATTGCTAAGAAAAAACATTTCATAAACTAAAATTCACATCTTCTACTTACTACTTATATATAAAATAAATAAATCCTAATGAGCCAGTTCACCTTGAGAATCCCATGTGGTGAAACCTAGATACGCAGTGCCTGGCTCAAAGGGCTTATTTATTTTATTTTGGCTCCAATTAGCGTATTGAGCACTCTTCGTTCTAACTTATTACTCGCTGTTTTTTATTCTTTGTTCCAGAAATTTAAGGTACTGGGAGATTTCTTTCGCCCTGTTCGGAGGTTTCTGGTGCTTTTTTTTTTTCAATTTTTCCTCGGATGCCAATTTATTTGAAAAATTGTGCAATCCAGGTTTTTTAACTTTTTCACCCACCAAGTTTAAATAGATTTAAATAGA
>CAHIKZ030002411.1:65000-142500 GCA_903632075.3 Acanthosepion pharaonis | reverse complement strand
CTGCCCGGAGAAAAGAGTTTGACCAGCACAGCTGGAGACAAATCTCCAACTGCAGACCAACATACAGTATTTACTACTGTATTTATATGAATGGGGACATACTCATTATCGTCCATATGTATGCTACAATAATATTTATGAGCGTCTTTAAATTTAAAAATTCTAACTGAGAAATAGATACTTGCTGCAAAATAAAATCATTATATTTCCCTTGATAAATTCTGTCAGGTGACGAAACGCGTCGGTTAAGAATAAGTATAGGTTTCCTCTTGTTTTTTAGTCATTGTCTCTTCTTCAGATACACTCCATCTGAGAATATTTTTGGTCCACACACATTTATATATAATTGAATAAATTACAAACGTTATATCTGTTATTTTGTTTCATATCCTTTCATATTCACGAATATTTTACGGAAAAATATTCGTGAATAAGAAAAGGATTATAAACAAAATAAGCAGACATAACGTTTGTAATTTATTCAGTCAGATATGCCTAAAAGAAAATATGCTGCCTAAATGCATGCACACACACACACACACACACACACACACACACACACACACACACACACACACACACACACACACACACACACACTCTCTCTCTCTCTCTCTCACACACACACACACACACATATATATATAATGGGGGAAACAAATATTCATGCACATACACATTTTTAATTTATTGTATTTCCAACTAATGAATAAACACACTTTTCATATAGGTAACAGCACACAGATGCATAATAACTAAATATGCTTAGAAAACAGAAAAAAATGATTTAATAGAAATAAATCCCATTTATCCATTTTAATATGTGAAAAAAGTATTCGTACAATACAAATTTCAGATTTTAAAACTTTTCAAATGCTTTAATACTCTAGATTATTCAAGTGGAATATTCTAGAATGTTCCAGCAATGTTATCAGCAAGTATTTTTAACCTAAAAAATACAAACAGAAGATTCTGTAATTGATATTCGTGCAAGAAGGTTTTCATCATGGCAAAGAATTAGTTCGCGTCAGTTGTGAGAATATGAAAAGTTAACAAAAATTTGATAATTTTTTTTTTTGAAAAAATTTACTTACTAAATTAATATATCCGTATTTGAATTATTATTATTCTCGCGACTGCGCAGTTTCGTGGTTAATGTTCACCTTTCAAGGGATAGATATATACAGGGTGCGATAGGTAAATTGTCGTCTAAATTACGCAAACATGGAAATAACACTGACACCTCCTTTTAACGGATATATTTACACAAAAATATCTTTAAATACTAAAGAGTAAATTTATTCAATAAAATCGTCGTTGGTTTCAAGGGGTTGCAGTGTGAGGAGTTAGGTGACCAGGGGTAAGAGAAAATGTGGTCGCAGAAATTGTCTGACAGCCATGACTGGGTTCTCCTGCTTGTGTGGCATGGTGCAGAGTCCTGTTGTCAGACATAAGGTCTTCCAACAGCCACCCTCTTGATCCAAGTCAGCACTTGATGCAGGCTGCCGTGTTGAGGTCTGGGGCCCTTACCGACATATTCGGTAGTTCTTTTCTTATCAGAATGACCAGAGTGAGCTTTCCGAGATGTTGTACCTTCGTAATCACCATTAGACTCATTCAACTCTTTTCGAATCTTCTGCACTGTCCTCAGATTGTCAACCAAACACCCTGAAATATTCGTATTGGAGTTTCCGGCGCAAATATCAAGCAATACAGCATGCCGTTTTCTGGCAGCGTGAATTGCGTCATGGTCTTCTTTTTCTCACAGACGGTGCCCAACTGACCCTACTATACTGTGCGGTCGACAAAATCAAAAACAAACAAGGCGCATGCGCGAAATTAAAATATAAAATGGCGACAATTTACACAACGCCCCCAGTATATATATATATATATATATATATATATATATATATATATATACGACCGGGACTTTTTTTTTTATTTGTTTTATTTTTTCACACTAAAGACAAACAGCATCTCTGATAGGTCTTTTCGTTTAGTCTTTTCTTCCAATCAAAATGGTCCATTACTTATTTGAGGCAATGGCAAGACGTGAAATTTTTCACAAGACTTGTTTTTATATCTTTGCTGCGAAAAACACGTATATACAGCCAGGTTGAGCACTTTAACGTGGAGTAATGATAAGTAAGCGTGTTTCGCTAAGTCAGTTACGACTGAATAGTGAGTTCGATACTCGCTAGGTGGTCCATACTTTCGGCCTTGTGTCACATCTAAGCTAACTTTAGAAAACCACTATATATATATATATATATATATATATATATATATATATATATATATATATATTTATGCAGCCAGTGGCTGTTTGTACTAAAATAAGAGGCCTCTGTGCTAATAAAATTTGCGGGCCCATTCATTACGCTACCTCAATACGCTGCATACCGCGTGTAACAGCAAAATTGTCCAAATCGTGTAACAGCAAAATTGTTCTAATCGTGTAACAGCAAAATTGTCCAATTGTTAGGTTAGTCTTTGAATCGTTGTATCTTAGAAATGATTAAAGATATCTTACTGGAATTCTCCGAGGTTTTTATATCTCTATTGGACTCTGCTTTGAACAATAAGAGCTCTAAGTTGATATGATGATCTCTCTTGCTGCTATGACCTCCTGATTCAGTTTTCCTCTCTACCGTTGGCTCTTTTTAAAGCTTATTCGCCATTCTCTTGAATGGACTTTGAAGATGAAACCCAAAGTATGAATTTTGGTACCATTCCTGAAGACCTGAATGATCTTTTCCATCTCACTATTGCCCAGTTGGGAAGATAGAGTGAGGCTGACAGAAAACGATTTTAACCAGTTCTCTTTCTAGTTGAATAACTCAAAGGGGTTTTCAGTGATTCGTATGACAAATGGTGTCAAGATGGCTAAAAGTCTTATCTGAAAATCGGGTAAAAAAGAAACTCAATTAGTTTATTTAGATATTAAACATTTTGTGGGATGGACAATTCTCGCATGCTGTTATATAATCTGAACAATTTTGCTGTTCGTATATGCATGTAAAATATTCATATAAAATAATATATATATATATATATTATAGAGGTCCCATTTATTTTAAAAATACCAACCCCAACAGGATGGGAAAATTGTTTCATGTTATTTCAAAGTAACCCTATTAAATATGAAAATAATAATAATAATAATAAAAAAAACTCCTCTATTCTTTTATCTTTCAATTTTTAAAATTTTATCAGGGGCCAAAGACTAGAGGGCGCTTCTAATCTTGGGGTTCCCTGGGCTGCAGCCCATACTAGGCTATATGTAAATCCGGCACTGAATACAGCTTCGACGTAACCCAGAGTAAGGCTAGTGTGCAGGGGACAGACAAGCTATTCCTGGGCATAGAATGTGTGTTTATTTACTAATTAACGGTGGAAGAGGCTGACTTATGTTAGAAACATAAATATATATATTATTTATATATTTAACTTCAAAAATAATGTGTGGCAGTGAATGTTGGACAATCTCCTCACAGATGAAGAAAGGACTTGAAGCAACAAAAATCTGGTTCTACAGAAGGATGCTGAGAATACCATCGACTGAATATGTGAGCAACGAAGAAGTTCTAGAGACAATGGTAACAAAAGAGACACTTATGCATAGATTCTGGACAATATCCTCACAGATGAAGAAGGGACTTGAAGCAACAAAAATCTGGTTCTACAGAAGGATGCTGAGAATACCATCGACTGAATAAAAATAGCAACAAAAGAAGTTCTAGAGACAATGGTAACAAAAGAGACATTTATCACATAGATTCTGGACAATATCCTCACAGATGAAGAAGGGACTTGAAGCAACAAAAATCTGGTTCTACAGAAGGATGCTGAGAATACCATCGACTGAATATGTGAGCAACGACGAAGTTCTAGAGACATTGGTAACAAAACGGGAACTCTTGCTTAACATCAGGAAGAGACAGTTGAACATTTTGAGCTACATAATGAGGAAAGAGGGCATGGAAATTTTGATCCTCACAGGATACATTCAAGGCAAGAGGGATAGAGGAAAACAACGGATAACCTACATGGCGAGATTGAGCGGATGGATAGCGTACCAGGGTTTGGGAGAGATAACAAAAGTTATTAAGAGCCACAAAGGACAGGAAAATGAGGAGAGCCAAGATCGCCGACGTCCTGAAGGAGCCCAGCACATAGAAGGTACCCAGGGAAATTAATTAAGTGTTGAGGAGATAAAATAATAAAAGACGGCTTAAAGATAACAATATAGAACATATAAAATGATTTGGGGGAGGCTCTTGGAAGATTTGAACCAGAAATTAAGCTATACATTAAGATTTAGTAATGCTGAACAAATCTCCTCACAGATGAAGAAGAGACTTGAAGCAACAGGAATGTGGTTCTACAGAAGGATACTGAGAATACCATGGACCAAACATAGGAGCAACGACGAAGTTCTTGAGACATTGGTAACAAAAGATGAAATTTCTGGAGAGTATAATGAGGAAAGACGGCTTTGTTTCAAGGTAAGAGGGCAAGAGGAAAGCAACACACAACCTACTCGGTGAGCTTGAGTAGATGGATGGAGGGGCAGGGTTTGGGAGAGATGGCAAAAAGATAAAAGTTATTAAGAGTTTCAAAGGACAGGTAATTGTGGAGAGCCATGATCACCAACGTCCTGAAGAGACACGACACATAGAACAAATATGTCATGAGTCTTGTTGTCACTTGATCTCTTCAAGTCGCTACGTGAGAAGACTACAATCAATAATAATAATAATAATAATAATAATAATGGCGGTGTAGGTAGAACTGGTAACACTTGACCTCCTACAATACCCACAAGAGAAGACTGCAATCAACATTAATAATAATAATAATAAATTACCCGCCACCTCACAATCGCCATTTTGAGCGCCCGACACTTCCTTTCTTCTGCGATCAAGATAAAAAAAAAAAAAATGAGCGGAAAAAAAAAAAAAAAAAAAAGAAAGGGAAAAAAAAAGAAAGGGGGGAAAAAAGAAAGAAACGATTGGTTATTTTCCCTTCTGTGCAAAGAGGCCGACATGAGATGCGAGACTTCACCCCACTTCGCTCTCCACAGCGCTTCAAGCCACCGTCCAACCCAACCCTCCTTTCGCGCTTTCCTCCATCGTGTCCCCTCTGTCCATGAGTCATCGGCTCTCCAATTGTTGGCTTTTAGTATTTACCATCGCCCTATTCACGCAGACTATTGATTGCTAGACAAATGGTACTACAGCTAATAACTCGACCATTACTACACTAGTAATTCTTTTTTATTCACACTATAAAAACAACAAATATTTCGTTTAATGTCGTCACTCTTAGTAATGCAACTACTACTGTCATTATTTTTTAATACCCTACGCCCTCATGACGTAAGCGATAATGCCTCTCCACAGTTTCTTTTTCTTCACTTTCTTTTTGGGTAACATAGTGGGGTGGTTGCCATCTTCACTTTTTTAATAAGTGTTCACCCAAGCTCAAGAGTCACTCAAGGTAGAGTGTTACTGATTAAGGTTGTTGTATACAGACGTAAGAAAAGGAACTAGGAGCAGATTGTGAGCATATGTAAAATAAATGACGATAGACTTGAAGAGCTTAAGATTTTAGTGATCGGGGAAGCATACTCTCGGGAGTCCATCCCATAAAGTAGTGGTTCTCGGAAAGAAGCTATCTGGGTGAAACTTCCTCCTTACCAATGGAATACGAAGGGAATGAAAATGATTCGACTCTGTTTACCTGACAGGGTGGATCATATCTGGGAAGGTCTGAAGAAGTGGAACTATCACAGTCTGTTCATATCTATCTATCTATCTATCTATCTATCTATCTATCTATCTATCTATCTATCACAGTCTATTCATATTTATCTATCTATGACAGTTTGTACATCTCTATTTATATATCTATCTATGACAGTCTGTTCATATCTATCTATATAACTATCTATGGCAGTCTGTTCATATCTATCTATCTATCTATCTATCTATCTATCTATCTATCTATCTATCTATTTCACATCTCTTTATCTATTTGATCTATCTATATATTATCTATCTATCCATCTAAATCTATCTATCTATCTATCACAGAACTATTCATATTTATCTATTCAGTCTTTTTCTATCATATATTCAATCTATGTATCTTTCTATCTATCTATCTATCTCTATCTCAGTCTGTTTTATCTCCTATTCATATCATCTATCTATCTATCTATCTATCTATCTATCTATTTATTATCTATCTCAGTCTTTTTTATCTCTATTCATATCTATCTATCCTGTTTATATCTATCTATCTATCTATCATCTATCTTCTCATCTATTTTTTTTACCTATTCATATCTATCTAAACTCTGTTTATATCTATCTATCTATCATCTATCTATCTATTCATCTATCTTTTATCTATCTATTCATATTTCTTATTTATATCCAGCATCTATTTATCTATATCTATTGATCTAAAAAATTTATCTCATCTATCTATCTATATTATATCTATCTATCTATCTATCTATCTTCTATCTATCTATCTATTCATATCTCATATCTATCTATCTATATTATATTTTATTTCTATCTATATCTATCTATCTATCTATCTATTTTTATCTATCTATTCATATCTATCTAAGCTATTTATATGTATCTATCTATCTGTTTTTATCTATCTATTCATATCTATCTCAGTCTGTTTATTTATTCATATCTATCTATCTATCTATCTATCTATCTATCTATTTCTTTCTATCTATCTCAGTCTATTTTTATCTACCTATTCATATCTATCTAAGCTCTTTTATCTATCTATCTATCTATCTATCTATCTATTCATATATCTATCTATCTCATATCTATTTTTATCTATCTATTCATCTCTATCTAAGTCTATTTTTATTATATTCATATCTATCTATGCCTGTTTCTATCTATCTATCTATCTATCTATCTATCTATCTATCTATCTCAGTCTATTTTTATCTACCTATTCATATCTATCTAAGCCTGTTTATATCTATCTATCTATCTATCTATCTATCTATCTATCTATCTATCTATCTATCTCAGTCTGTTTTTATCTACCTATTCATATCTATCTAAGCCTGTATCTATCTATCTATCTCAGTCTATTTTTATCTACCTATTCATATCTATCTAAGCCTGTTTCTATCTATCTATCTATCTATCTATCTATCTATCTATCTATCTATCTCAGTCTATTTTTATCTACCTATTCATATCTATCTATCTGTTTACATCTATCTATTTCATCTATCTATCTATCTATCTATCTATCTATCTCAGTCTTTTTTATCTATTCATATTATCTAAGCCTATTCATCTATCTATCTATCTATCTATCTATCTATCTATCTATCTATCTATCTATCTATCTATCTATATATTCATCTATCTATCTATTATCTTCTATCTATCATTCTTCATTTTTATCAATCTATTCATTTTTATCTATCTATTATTCTCTTTATATATCTATTATATATCTATCTATCTATCTATCTATCTATCTATCTATCTATCTATCTCAGTCTATTTTATCTACCTATTCATATTCATCTATCTAATCCTATCATATCTATCTTCATCTATCTATCTATCTATCTATCTATCTATCTATCTATCTCTATCTATCTATCTATTATCTATCTATTCATCTATCTATCTATCTAGTCTATTTTTATCTATCTATTCATATATCTAATCTATCTATCTATCTATCTATCTATCTATCTATCTATCTATCTATTCATCTATCTCAGTCTGTTTATCTATCTATCTATCTATCTATCTATCTATCATATCTATCTATCTATCTATCTTCATCTATCTATCTCATCTATCTATCTATCTATCTATCTATCTATATTTCTATCTATCTATATCTATCTATCTATCTATCTATCTCATCTATCTTTATCTATCTATTCATATCTATCTATCATTTGTTTATATCTCCATCTATCTATCCATCTATCTATCTATCTATCTATCTATCTAGTTTTTCTACCTCATTCATTCATATTATATCTATCTATCTATCTATCTATCTATCTATCTATATTCGTGTCATTATATTCTATCTATCACTATCTATCTAGATTCGTGTCATTATCATCTATCTATCTATCTAGATATCTATCTATCTATCTATCTATCTATCTATCTAGATATCTATCTATCTTATTATTATCTATCTATCTATCTATCTATCTATCTATTTATCTATATTATCTATCTATCTCTATCTATCTATCTAGATCGTGTTTCTATTATCTATCTATCTATCTATCTAACTTTGTCTTTCCCACAGACGCAGACCTAACGCCACTCTATCTCTGTTTCCATGGAAAATATCCCGACGTTCCATGTACGTTAGGGCGAACATTTCTCGCCCTCTTCATATTCCACTGGCAATTTTGTTAAGGGTCACTAATTTGTGGGACAGACTTCCAAGAGGATGCTTCCCTGATCACTACAATGTTACACTATTTAAGTTTAGAGTTAATCCTCATCAATCCTACATATCGTTATAATCTTCAATTCTTAAGCCCATAAAACAATCCTCTACCTTTAGTCGTTCTACTGGGTGGGAAAAAAAGCGTAAAATAGACAAGGTGGGTAATACCTTTTTGGCTACTAATGCATAGGCGCAGGATATCGTTATCGATAAGTAGATGACCCCTGATAACGATATCATTTATGATATTATCTAATTTTATTGCATAATCTATATATATATATATATATATATATATATATATATATATATATATATATATATATATATATATATATCTGGAGTAAATCTTCCAATAAAAAAGGATGGGAAGGCATTTTTATTTATATATGTACGCATATTAAATATATCATATACACATCAAATTATAACGCCAAGGACGAAGTATCCACTACAATGACTTTTGAATATATATATATATATATATATATATATATATATATATATATATATATATATATATATAAACATATATACAGAATGAATTCCAATAACCAACAATTACTATTCTTAAAAAGAGTGCTCAATACAAAGTCAGAGCAGATATAATTATTTTTTATAAAAAAATTACAACATAAGTATGTTATAAAATCACTACAAAAATAGCCATTTTGTTTCAACACACTCTGTGTCTTATCAAGTGATGATGTTGAAAATAAAAAAATCTATATATACACAAAAATATATATATATATATACACAAACCCTTTTGAAAATTAATTAAAACAAAACGAATAATTCCGTAATTATTTACTTTTTTCGTATTTTTTTTTTATGAAACATGACCCTGTTCACATGTTAGTACTTCGTATGTCCATTCCACGAGTTCATTCCTTGCAGATTGACCACAGGTTCTCGATTGGATATATATCAGGAGAGTTTCCAGGCCAGTCTATAGTACTTTGATTTGCTCACTGGTAAGCCTTTCCAGTCTGTTCGTACTGCGTTACAATTTTTGTACGCTTCCTTGAAGTAACGTCCATTTTTCTTTACAATGGCCGTAGGACAATTAATCGACAGTCGAATCAATAGTGTCTGGGCGTGATAAAAATCTGCTGCAATCACCGATGACGCAATATTTTTCAAGATCAAGCAGATTTCATCATACACCCCGAAAATACATTCATATTACGGTACACCACTGCAAATGACCTCATCTGATTAAAAAATAGAAATCGATTATGCTATTTCACTCCAGTTGGTCGAAAACTGACTGAATGGTGAAAGAAAGGAAACTAAAGCTGTTGTTTTAATTTGAACAACTGTGTAAGTGGTCACAGCTGAAGAAGTGTTTGTGTGTCTGTATATATATATATATATATATATATATATATATATATATATATATATATATATACCTATGTATATATATAACAGCATAATTGCCCATTCCACAAAATGTTTAATATCTAAAATAACAATGAACTAATTGAGATTTTTCCAGATTTTAATATAAGTAGTTTAGTCATCTTGACACCATTTGTCGTAAGAATCACTGGAAAAACATTGAAAAAATCACTGAAAAAGCCTTATTCAGATAGAAAGAGAACAGGTTAAAAGCGTTTTCTGTTAATTCCACTATCTTTCCAACTGAGGAATGGTGTGAGGAAAAAGATCATTCAGACCTTCAGTAATGGTACCAATATTCATACTCTAGTTTGCATCCTCAAAGTCCATTCAAGAACGATCAAAAGAACGGTGAATAAGTTTAAAATAGAGAGAACAGTAAAGAGGAAAACTGGATGAGGGGGTCACAACATAAGAGGAATCATTGTTACTCCAGGACAGAAAGTTCGAGGGTTAGAGAGGGCGAAGATCATCTTGAATAAGTTGGGAAATGATCCTGGAATAATTTATATATATATTTGAACTTTATTTCAACACTTCATGAACTTCCGATACTTAACTATGATTAATTAATGATGAACATGTCATTTTCGCTCATGATCAATTTCATCACGATTCCTCTGTTAAGCTTGGAGAGTAATTATACATTCTTACTGCTCAAAGTAGAGTCTAATAGTGCTATAAAAACCTTAGAGAATTCATTTCTAAGACACAACGTTTCAAAGGTTAATGTAACAATTGAAAGACACCTGGTGTATAATTACAATGATATGTCGGCGTATGTCAATGAGTGAACATGCGTGTATGTATGTTTGCGTAAGTAGGAATGACGTTCCGACGACAATTTTTCCTCCCACTACCATAAAAACACCGATATGCGCAACCATATATAAATCTAAAATTTAAAAATTTATCAGTTTGTCAGACGATCATAAACAGCGTGAAACCCAGGCTCACAAACTTACATCAATCCAACTATATATATATATATATATATATATCACAACAAAATCCAGAATTACCTCATATGCGGGTGGGTATAGATCTGTTTCTACCAACGAGAAGTACGTCAGTCTTATTCAACCCCGGTGTATAGACTGTGATCAGACATATCGAAATTGCTAAAAGTCGGACCGAGGAGTGAACCCATATCCGTACCATCGCGTTGTATGTATATATATTATTTTTGTGATCATAGAATGGGACTTCGGTAATGCAAGTTAGCAGTAGTTTCCGTAATATACTAGGCCTAATTTTTTTTTTGAGGTAGAACAATTAATTATTTATATATATATATATATATATATATATATATATATATATATATGTGTGTGTGTGTGTGTGTGTTGTTTTCAAGTGACGCGTTTCGTCGTTTAGGTCTTCATCGGACTAAAATTGTTATCTTGGCGAGTCGATGTCATTTAGATTAATTTTTTTTTTTCCAATCACTTTTTTTAGTAGATATCCCAGGATATATATATATATATATATATATATATATATATATATATATATATATATAGATAGATAGATATAAATAGCCAGGAAAATGGCGAAATATTGTAAAAGTGAAAAAAAATTGAAATTTACTCAAAAGTAGTCTCACGAACATCAACAAATTTCCTAAATGACATTAATCAACGTTCACAAGAAAAAACTTTTTCCACTTTGTCATAAAATTTCCTTTATATATATATATATATATATATATATATATATATATATATATATATATATATATATTTCCATATGTGTGTATTAAAATGAATCATTCATACAAAAACATATTCGTTCAAGTTTTTGTATTTGTTATCAATAACACACTTCAAAAAACCATATTTCGATTTGCCTTATATTTTTTTCGTCTCGGATACTACCAGACATGAATTTTTCCCAAAAAATAAAATAGTTTCCATGCCTGATGATGAAACGGAGAACCTGTCAGATTGTATTTGCATATTTAAGGGAGACCTAATATTATTTTATAATTTTTTGTAACAAGGATCATAACATTTATCGAGTGATTCGTGGGTTAATTTATTTTAAAATTTATTTAAATAAATTTTCCATTTTATCGAATTAACTTTACTAATTTACTTTTTCTATTAATGATTCATTATAATATATATTATATATATATATATATATATATATATATATATATATTTATATCTATATATATATCCGTATATATATATATATATATATATATATATATATATATTTTTTTTTTTTCAATAAAAGACAGACCACGTTAAGATTCCATGTAATAAGCTATTTCACCATAACCCCTTTAACAGGGTTCTGGATCATCAGACTTTAGTTCCAAAAGCTGAAATGAAAAATGAAAAAGAAATTCACACGTTTTTTACGGACCTCATCAAGTATACGCAAAAGTTAACGAAGTGAGGAAGTGAGGTGGGAGAGAGGATATGAGTGTATCATATGTATCATTTTAGTTTCCTATTTTAACCCCAGTGTGTCGGCTGGATGTTGCTCAAATTTAACGCGTCTCGTCTCTAGATAAAGGTGGTTAAAATTTGAGCGATAAGGACTACATTAAAGGAAGACGTTACAATAATAAAAATAAATTACATTACAGGTTTCATTCAAATTCTTAGACAGCTTGTATAAATGACTTCTCTATAACTATATCTCTCTATATCTCTATATATATATATATATATATATATATATATATATATATAATATAAATGAAAACATCTTAGTTAGTTTTCGTTTCGTCCTTTGAAAGACTTTTTTAATTCCTCCAAAATCAAATCACAAAACCCAATTTTTTATTTTTATTAATCAATTTAAGAAATTTATATAATATTTATCAAGTTATCAAATAATCAATATATATATATATATATATATATATATATATATATATATAATATAATAACGTTTAACTCAGTTACTCTATTCTCTAAGGAAAATAACCAGGCAGTGACGAGACATAGTGCAGGGAGAAGTAAATTCATGCCTTTTCCTAAAGGGCATTATTATAAATTGATTATAAGCAGCTTTAACCGAGATTCGAACTCAGGTGTACGTTTTGATTTTGCCTGGCACCTTCAATTTTTTTTTTATTTTAACATTTTCTGCCGTAGTGCAACCTGGTAAGGTTATGGGCACGAAAGGAAGAATCTGCAACCCGAGTTCAAATTCCGGCCCATCGGGAAAGGCATGAATCCACTTCTTCTGCCTTCTACATATTTTTATAGGTTTCTCTTTTATATAATTATAACCAGTGAAGGAGATGGACTACTCTGGAAACAGCAATGGAAAGCTCATTCCACTATCTTCTACTAATATTCCTGGCAACTCACAGGGACTCCGTGTGTGGGGCCTTGTGCCAAACTAAATGAAATCTAAGAAATATCTATAAACCTCTGAAACTGATGTTAGGTTCATTCCTTCTTAGGTGCTCTATAAACTAGCCTTGTGCCAAATTTGAATATAGTTTGCTGGATAGTATTGCTGTTAGTGAGTTTAACCGTTACTGCGCACTCCGTTTTTGAAACCTTGTGTCAGAACTATGCATGAAAATCAGCATCCAAAAATCTTGATTTTGTCTGTGATCGAACACTGAGTACTGGCGCCAGTAAAAAAATACTCAACTCTCTCAACCACCAAATTTATTTGAATGTAGCATAATGCATCAAGTATGGCGCTTCTACTGAGATTTGAGTTTACAAAATATTTTGGTCGAGAAAAAAATCCCTCCTTTAGACAAAATTCCCGCATTTAAAAAGAGGAAGAACCCTCCACCTCCACCGTTGGGTTAAATTAAAACGCGACGTGTACTTTTCTACATGTCAGTATCATAAAGGAATATATATATATATATATATATATATATATATATATATATATATATATGATAGGAAGACAAACAAGTAGGAAACAGATCTTAATCTAACATGTTTCACTTTAATAAAGCTTCGTCAGAGATCAAGATAGAAATGATAAAAAATGATTAAAAGCAAAGAGACGCAGATTAATTGTATGTCGTTTTAGGCTATTACATTGCTTAGATACGTGTCACGTGTATTGAAGTAACAGATAATATTTAAATATATGTGGCAAACATTCTTGACGCTAAAGTGTAAAAGTTACTATGATGCAGTAGGATGTTTTGATTGGATACATGTCACGCGTAAGGAAATAACAGATAATATTCAAATAAGTGTAAGAAAAAATTCTGGATGTTAAATTATGTAAAGATAAGAGGGACGCTGCAGGATATTTTGAACAATTTTTCGTTAGAGTATATTTTTTTTAATATATTGATTTTAATGTATTCGGAAGAGATAAGCTAGGTTCATGAATAATGGATCTGTAGAAAAATGGTGATGTAGTTTTATAAACGTGTGTTAATACTTGGTAATGTTGTTATAAATATATTTTCATAATATTTTCTCTTTAAAGAGTTTTGTTCTTTTTTTGATAAGGATGGCGTTGGTGAAATTAAATTTATGTCCTACGTTGTTACGGTGTAATACGAGAGAATTTGCATGCTTGTCTAAACGTAAATCCCTTTTGTGTTCCTGAATGCGGGTCTTTAAATCACGTGAAGTCTCCCCGATGTAGAAGTTATTGCACTGTAGACATTTGATTTGATAAACTCCCAAATTGATATTTATTTCATTTTTCATCCTGATTATATCTCCAATAGTTTTGGAGGTGGTTGTAACAATCTTCCTATTTCGGATGACGAATTCATTTGCGAGTTTAGTTGAAGTGTTGGAGGGTAGGATTATGAATTTTGTATAATTTTTGTTGGAAGTATTTGTTTGTTTGGTCTTATGGATTTTGTGAGCTCGTTTTGCATTTAAGATGAATTGGTGCGGATAGTGTAGAAGTTTGAATGTGTTCTCAATATAATCCTCTTCTTTACTAATGTATTCAGAGCTACATATCCTAAGGGCTCTAAGGTAAAATCCTATAATTATTCCAGATTTTATTCTATGGTTGTGATGGGAATAGAAATTGATAAGGTCATTTTTGTTAGTGGGTTTAAGGTAAACCTTAAATTCTAATTTATTACAGTTACATATCGAGGAAAGGAGAGTAATTTGTTTCAAATTCGTGTGTAAATTCGATGGTTGGTTCAACTTTATTGAGTTTATCTTTTAGGTTTAAAAGTTTAGTATCTTGGAGATAAAATAAGACGACGTCATCAATATATCTTAGGTAAGTAGAGCTGTTAGGTATACTATGCTTAAATGTGGTGGATTTCTAAGAATTCAAAGAAGGGGCAAGTGATAATAATAATAGATATTAATGTCTGGAATAAAACGAACATAGGATGTACTGAAGGTACTTTCAAACGAAGATGGTACAATCATAGGTCGTCATTCAAGCTAGTAAGTTCTAGGAGCTCTACCAAACTAGCTAATCTTATCTTACTTATTATAAAACGCAGATTGTGTGTGTGTGTGTGTGTGTGTGTGTGTGTGTGTGTGTGTGTGTGTGTGTCTGTAACGTTTATATATTGGATCAGATTTCCTACATTTTTCAACCGATTTCAACAAAACTTCACAGGACTACATAAAATTACCTTGTGGTGGTTCTAACAGCGCCAAAAATGGAAAAATATAATTGTTTTTGCACAAAATCAATTTGAAAACACGATTAAGAGACATCGTGAAAATGGAAGGGGGACAACTCACATCGGGTTGTTTGTGTGTGTGGGTTCCTTTAAATATGGGAGCGGATTTCCTATATTTTTCAGCCGATAAAACAAAACTTCACTTTTTTTTTTTTTTTTTTTTTTTGTAGTGTTTCTTATTCTCTTGCACACTTTTTTCTTTATTTTTAACATTCAGAATGCTTTAAAAATTCCATTTACAAGACAATTATTTATAATAAAATTCTATTCAATTGGGAGACTCATAACGATTGAAAACAATGTTTTTGTTTGAGTTTGGGTTTGACCAATTCCTAAAAAAAAAAAAAAAAAAAAATTAAGACATGTGTGTCCGTCAACCTTAAACAATAATCTAGCGATCTCTACTGATTGTACGAATACAAACATCGGATAAATTCTTTATCTTTATGGAAAGATAATGAAATCTAAACATACACAAGTCCTAACTAAAAATAATAACCGGAACGGGAAACTACTTTAAATACACATGGTGTCCAATTTTTTTACTGTATTCAATAAGTAAAAATCATAAATTGTAAAAGATTATTATTACAGAAAGGCTACTAAATGAATAAGATTTGTTAGATCATAATTAATAAACCCAAATAAAGTTAATATTTTTTGTATTAGAAACAACGAGTGGAAAATATATTCAAATCAGAATTCTAATTATGAATCACCACAAGCAAAATATGCAATTTTTTTTACTGTATTCAATAAGTAAAAATCATAAATTGTAAAACTAAAAGATTACAGAAAGGCTACCTACATTTTTCAACCGATTTCAACAAAACTTCACTTTTTTTTTTTTTTGGCATGTAGTGTTTCTTATTGTCTTGCACACTTTTTTCTTTATTTTTACATTCAGAATGCTTTAAAAATTCCATTTACAAGACAATTGTTTATAATAAAATTCTATTCAATCGGTAGAGACTCATAACGATTGAAAACAATGTTTTTGTTTGAGTTTGGGTTTGACCAATTCGTAAAAAAAAAAAAAAAACTAATTAAGACATGCGTGTCCGTCAACCTTAAACAATAATCTTTGTCAATTTTATTTTTCAGTCTTTATGATGGTGGATACTTGATCTATCTCTTACTGTTATATCCCCGGGCAACGTCGGGCTCTACTGCTAGTAATGTATGAAAATTAAAAGAAAAAACAGCAGGGATCCGATTGTAAACTGGAAAATTTAAAAAAAGGCGAATAATAAAATCAACAATCATAATAGCATTTTGTATTGGTCAGGAAAAACTTACCAATATTGACATTTCCGGATCCAAAGGACCTTTTGAACAATAGATCCGAAATCGTGAGCCACTGTGTACATACAAAAAATTCCTGTTAAGCTCATATGATATTTCATAAAAAAGTATGTACATTTCAATGACCACTCCACTGATACACTTGCTTTTCTTATCCACACGCTTTTTCTTCTTTTTCTCCTTCCTTTTTTGTATCCACCTCCTCCTCCCTTTCTATCACACACAACGTCGTGCGTTTATTTATTTTTTTAAAAAATAATATAGCGTTCATTATTTTTTTAAATGAAGCGTTGGGTGGTCAATTGTAAAAATTGCATGACGATACCATAAGATTGAAACAAGGGTTGCGGAATCAACTGATTTTTAAAGTTAAAAATGTACATGATATTTGTATTTTATTTTTTCACACGTGTATTAAGCACTTTTTAATACTACTGTTTCTTGGTCTAATTCAACTCTGACTATTAGCCTTTTATATATATATATATATATATATATATATATATATATATATATATATATATATATATATATATATATATTCATCTTTAACACAGCTCATCAGTGAAATATGGTAAAGTAATTCTTGAAGGTGAATTTAGACGTATTTATTTTAGATAAACACGTCAGTCTTAACGAAATCTTAATGAAGAGTGTTGCATCAGCAGCAGTAAATAAATTCCCTTTTCTCCTCGAATATAATGTGTATAACAGGCTGTTTCGCTGTTTCATAGCTCATCAGTGTAGCTAGGCATTCGATTGCCTCAAGCCGGGATCGAAACCCGGCTGATATGGTATCAGTCGGAGACTCTATATCTAAGCCATTGGATGAAGGTGAGTTTAGACATATTTATTTTTAGATATTCAAACATTGAATAATGTAGACATATTAGCTGTCTTTGTTTTCATAATAATCCTTTCAAGTTCTCTAATCAATTTATTGATATTAAGATGAAATTCATAGAGAATGCCGCCATAGTTTTTTCATACTCAAGTACTTTCGATTTCCTCCCAGATCGCCATCAGGAGTGTATTACAAAGACAAACTTATTGTAACTCTGATCGTTGTCATGGAGATTTTTAAAACTTTCTGCTTAGCTAGATTGTTTGGCAAAAAAATTACGTAAGTGCAATGAATAAATTAAAAAAAAAATTAAATAATTTTAACACATCGCGTTCACGCGTGTTCTTTTTTTTTTTTTTTCTTAAATCATCATCACTACAATTACAGTGAAAAGAGCATAAAAAGAAAAGGAAAATCGCGAAGTATAAGCACTGATGAGTGATTCCCAGAGTGTCCGTCTACGAAACTCTGGAGTCAGGATGCTGAAGGTAATATCAATCAGCTAAGTGAATAACATTGTACTTGTATTAATACTATATATATAAATATGTATTGATACTATATATAAATTAATACTATATATAAATTATATATATATATATATATATATATATATATATATATATATATATAAAGAGAGAGAAAAGAGAGAGAGAAATTTATATATAGTATTAATACATACATACATACATATATATAAATAAAATCTATTATATATATAAATATATATAATAGTGGTGAAGAATTTTAATCACCTAATCATTTTATTTTTTCACACGTGTATTGAGCACTTTTTTACAACAGCCATAATAGCATTTGTAATTTCAATGTTAAGATAAAACTATTTAATCCGGGATTATACTTAAATCTACAATGAGGCACGGTGGAGTAGCGGCTTGGATTGAGGAATCGCAGAGCCGAGTTCGAATTCCAGTCGAATCCATTACATTCACTTACGTGCTAATACCCTCTCCCTCCAGCTATTGGTAAAATAGCAGGACAGACTGGGTTCTATAGCCTTGGATGGCAACTGTTCTAGGAGAAGGACAACTCTGAATTCAAAACCTGTTGAGAGTCGTTTGGGAACCTTGTGGCATTCGGTGCATCAGGTCTCTGTATTCGTCCCTTCAAAAAGTGTTGAATGGTCCTGCACGAAACCTTCACCACTATAATCAAATCTCATGTGCCGGTGTCGGGCTGTCGGTTTCCTGAAAAATCTGTCTTGACCCTCATACGTCGAATTTCGACAGGAGAGTCGATTATATATATATATATATATATATATATATATAATAAATAGTATACTACAACTGAGAAAATAGTACAAATAAATAATTTATTCAATAATTTATTCAGTTCATTTTATTCGATGACTCGTTTGGATAGGTTTGTCGGATTTTGCGTCATATCGATCCTTGTTGAATTATTTGATGACAAAATCTATTTCTTTTATTTTCATTTTCTTATATACTTGTGTCTACTGGCAAAACACTAGCCGGGATTATGCTTAAATCTACAGATAAATATCAGTTCGATTTTTTACTTGAGAGTATACTTTAACATTAGTCGGGTTATTACATGTATCTTAACGCAAACATGAGCCCAGTTTATACTTAAGTCTATACGTAAACATTGGTTAGGTTTATAATTAAATCTATATGTAAACATCAATCAGCTAAGTGACTAACACTGTACTTGTATTAAAATTATATATATAAATATGTATTAATACTATATATATATGTATTAATACTATATATATATATATATATATATAAACATCAATCAACTAAGTTTCTAACACTGTACTTGTATTATTCTACTATATATATAAATATGTATTAATACTATATATATGTATTAATACTATATATATATATATATATATATATATATATATATATAATTCAACAAGGATCGAGTCTATTGATAAGCGTTGGTTTGTCTGTACGTAATCATTCACTAGCTTTATACTTGATTCTATTCATCGTGTTTATACTTGAGTCTATACATGAACTTCATTCAGACTTGACTGCATAGTAGGTTCCTTCAAAAAACGTTACCTAAGTTTTAAAATGCATTTTTGAAAATGAAAGAAACTTTCTTGATGATTTCAATTTTAATCTAATTGATTAAATTTAATATTTCCA
Organism: Acanthosepion pharaonis; assembly: GCA_903632075.3. NCBI lineage: Eukaryota > Metazoa > Mollusca > Cephalopoda > Sepiida > Sepiidae > Acanthosepion > Acanthosepion pharaonis. Next base: position 122,681 of record CAHIKZ030002411.1, on the reverse strand, counting down.
ATAAGTAAAATAATTTTCTGTATTGCAAACTGAATTTAAATTGATTGGGATGTTTTTTTTTCCTTTTATTATCAGTAAAAACGGTAAAATCGGACATATTGATAAATGTATCAACACAGTATAACGCTCTTTATTAAAAATATACTTTTCTGAAACTTTATCAGGGAAGATTTGAAATGTAATTAATATGATTTGAAACAAATATTATTTAGTTTTGGCTTAAAATATCGCAGACAAGCATTTCTGGACAACTTGATAGACTTATGTTTGGGAATTTTTCCTAAGGTACACATAACTGTAGCAATTACTTGACGAATATAACGTGAACATCATTTTTTTTTTATTTTTTAACTATACAGGAATCTTAAAAATTTAAGAGAATATTCTAAGCAATCTAATATTTTATTGAACTTTAGGTACTACTCTAAACTCTTAGTAACGAAGACACTTGTTAAAGAAATGTCAGAAAATTACCAATAAATTTTAAATTTACTGTAGTCACCGCATTTATTTTCTGATAATGTCGCTTTTGGGCATCCGTATTTACAAAACTCGACACGTTTATCAACACATAAATTAATTCAAAATTCATTTAAAATATTGGAGATCATTGAATTGTAGTGAGCTTTCTCCATTTATGATTAGTAAACACAGTCTTAATTTAATAACAATATCATTTAACCGCTATAAATTAATACAGAATGTTAAATAATTTAAAAGTTTATAAATTCTTCTAATTAAAATTTGTAAAAATGATAACAGTGCTTGTAAACCAAGGCCTCTGCTCAGGAGGTTTTGAGGAGCGTGGAATCACCCCTTCAATGTTAAGATAAAACAGTATTTAATTACAACCGTAAATAAATACTTAACAAGAACAAAAAAGTAAAAGACAACCAAATATAATTAACCATTTCAGTGAATACCTTGTTAGTAGCGCAGTTCGGCTTAACGTCCAGTAAATCCTAAATCAAAACCCAAATCATCGATGCACAATAATTCACACTAATTCGACTGGATAGTTCCACTCAATAGTTATTCAATAATCATTACAGTCAGAATCCTGACACCGCTATTTATACACCTATATACGATTATCTATCTATCTATCTATCTATATGTATAAATATATATATATATATCCATATATCTATCTATCGATCTATCTAGCTATATATATATATATATATATATATATATATATATATATATATATATATCCATAAATCTATCTATCTATCTAAATGTTATAACCATATTTTTAATTGGACAACGTCCGACAATTTATTTATTAAAGACATTTTTATTTTACCGTTCTAAATTTTATAGATACAAGTAGATACTGTTTATTTGAAACAGAGCATTTACTTAAATACTTGTATCTATAAAAACACGTTAAAATATAAAATGTTTTTAACTTATAAATATATATATATATATATATATATATATATGATATATATATATATGGATATATATTGACATATATATATATAAAATATATATATATATATAAATATATATATATATTTATAAAAAAAATATATGTGTATGCCATGTATGTATGTATGTATAAAAATAAAATAAAAAGTCATAAGTCTAAGTGTCACGCTCGAACTTCGGTTTCGTTAGTTACTCATTTTCTTTCTTTTTGACAAAAATGAAACAAATTTTACATTGAAAATTCAATGAAATTGTAATTCAAATTTTAATGCCGAATTGAGATTGCAATTTTAATTACAGTTAAGCAACTTCGACGAGGTGCTATAAGCTTTGGTGTGGTGAGTGGTATAATTGATAACGGCAACAGAAGTGCAAATCGGACACCCGAGTACCAATTCCAGTTAGGTTCGTTATCATTAGTAATGCAAACTGTACCCGTGGACGTTCCACTGAGTTTTTATAAGACTGACTTTTAGTTTACTTTGTAAACGTAAATTCTGTTTACTCGCCGTCAAGATTGACATCTGGATTAAATTACTTGTGCATGCTTCATGGCAATTTTAATTATTCATGCGAAAATACTTTTGACAGAGAGTTTTTAAACACCAGGTGGAGGAGAGGAGTGGTCTTAAAAATAGATTTACTTATCCCAAAATAGTTACATTTTATACAATACTTATTCATTTTCGATATATATATATATATATATATATATATATATATAATGTAAGTGCAATCATTTTATTCTATAATGGCAAATGTTCTAATAAAGTCGTAAACACGCATGCGCATATAAATTATTTTTTTCAATACAATAGTTTAGTCAGATTCAGAGAAGCATTCGCAACTACAACAGTGCATTTTCATTTGTGTCATTTGGTACAAAATAAATGTCACACCTGGTAGCGGAACATATTGTTTCAGAATACAAGGGCAAATTTATCATTATACTGTTAATCTTCATCTTGGAATAGGACAAAGGCAATATGGTACTCAATAATCAATGAAATTCGAATAGATTGAAATATGAATCGACCAGATTTTTAAACGAATTAGTTATGAAATAAATTAGATAATAAATGAATTCAAATATGTAATTAAAATTTAAAAAAAAAATGAATAGTCAAAATTATTAAAATTAAATTTAATTATCGAATAAAACGTTTAAAAACAATTCTTTATAAAAACCTTAACGTCAATACGGTTTTCATCAAAATTGGAATTGATATGGTTTAATTAACCTTTAATTAAAAGACGGAACAAAGTTATAGTAAGGTTTACAGAGATTTAGACAGAAGGTACTAGATATATTTCAAACCTAGATTTATACAAATAGCCACCTATTCAATATGTAGGGTTCCTGAGTACACTTGAAGATATGAATAGAAGCTCAAAATAGGGTAATTTTTCAAGGTACATTCGGAATGGTAAATAAACTAATTATATACTATATAATATACTATACTATATTGTACTATACTATTTAAGTTTAAAGAAGTGTAGGAATTAACTCCTCCTTAATTGCCCAAATTGTTCACTAGGGGTCGCTATCCCTACACTATAAATACTGGGCGTTTTCTTACCTCGTCGTTTTTCTCATTTCTTCATTTTGTTGTTTAATACATACATACATACATACATACATATATATATATATATATATATATATATATATATATATATATATATATTTATCAGGTCTTGTTTGTTTTCTTTACATCTTCGGTTAGACTCAACTTGAGTCCGCCATATTATACTATACTATATTATACTATACTATACTATATTATACTATACTATTTTATATTATACTCTACTATACTATATTATATATATACTTTTTTATATTATACTATACTATACTATATTATACTATACTATTTTATATTATTATACTACTATATTATATTATACTATACTATACTATAGTATACTATACTAGTTTATATTATACTACACTTATATTATATTATACTATACTATTTTATATTATACTATAAGTACTATATTATTCTATACTATTTTATATTATACTATACTATATTATACTATATTATATTATACTATACTATATTATACTGTTTTCTTATATTATACTATACTATATTATACTACATTATACTATACTATATTATGCTATATTATGCTATACTATAAGGAGAAACGGAAGATGGGCGTAAGGTTTTGAATAACATTTTTATTCGCAAAATACTCACAGATCAGGTTAAATGTTTCGAAGTTGTCCTTTGACCTAACAGACTTCCGTGGGTAAATATAACTTTCTTTACATACTGTTTTGAGTAAACGGTAAGCATTGCTTTAAGAAAACCCAGTTAAGTCTTAAATTTACTAATATACTTCGAAATATATTGACACATATTGATTTTTAAAGGAGAATTTTAAATTTGTTGTTTACATTTTTCGTATACAATGGCAGCTCTATGAGTCGATGAGTGACGAAAAAAACGTGCCAATCTTTTAAAAATGCCTAAAAAGTATATTTATATAGATAAATTATTTTTAATTCAGATTAGCTTTAGGCCATTATCTTTCGAACAGAACCGAAATTTAAATTTGTAATTTCGGTCACTAAAAAACCTCTTAAAAAACAAGGCAATTGTCCAAATTGTTCAAAATATTTAACTCTCCCTACACTATAAATACTTTTAAATTCTTGCTTCGTCTTCTTTCTCATTAAAACCTTTTTTTCATCTTCACATCTACATTGTAAGCTTCTTCAGAAGAAGATGCGTCTTCCCATTTGTGAGAACACCATGAACATTATACACATACACGTACTTTCTTAACAACATCACCAAAATACAAACTTTTTTCGTTCACACAAACACAAATATTGATGTCTTTGTCCATTGTAAATTTTGTTGTTTAATACATTTACTTTTTGTATCTATATATATTATTCCTTGTTTGTTTTCTTTACATCTTCGGTTAGATAACTTGAAAACATCACACCAACAATAAGTTGGGAAATATTGAAAAAAATCCTGCCTACAACAACATTACGAAAAAATGCCTACTTTGCAACACGAAAAAGTATATATAATATCACACAAACCGCAAAAGAACTTACTAAACAAAAAATCAGAGACAATCTCCAAATGTAGGCATGAGAACAAGTACCTATTATCCGAATTCATACCAAACGGATAAAACAGACAAACCACCAACAATCACAATTTAATTTCAAGATACCATCAAAATAATTGCATTTATCATTATTATAATTGCACCACCATTAGTAATCACTTTTACCACTTTACAATATCTATTAACTAACAATATTATCATTACCACCAACACACAGCACCATCACTTACATCATCACATCTTATTAACATATAATCCACTAAAATCTTTATTACTCCCCAGCATATTTAATACCTTAAAACAATATGATCAGATATAATTTCCATATGTAACCATGAGAACAAACACCTATTACCAGGCAGCTTTAATATAATAACAATAATAATTTTGTAATTAAAATTAAAAATTATAGCAATCTTCAACTACTATAATTTTTACACAGAATACCTATTATCAGGATTTATACCAAAATAAATTAATACATATAACAAAATAAAAAACAAAATAAAATAAAACACCAACAACCACTTTTTAGTTCAAGGGTAACTACCACCACTATAACTACATTCATGGTTTTATCATTCTCCCACCACCGTTACTAATCATTTCTACCAATTTACAATAACTACCAATTTATATATAACCATAAGCTAAATATCATTGTCTCCAATGCCTTGAAACATTACTATCACATCATATCATATAGACCCGTTATTAAATTGAACCAATCCCTCTCACCCAGCACATTGAATATTAAACATCACCATATAAATTAACCAATAAGGATTACAAATTTCTACCTGTTACATATACACAGTCACCAAAAACAAACAAATAACCAGCTTTAAATATAAATAAATAAACCCCATTTTTTTTTTTTTAAATTTAAAAATAAATATAAATAATAATAATTTTTTTACCTATCATAATTTTACAAAACCCCACCACACGTATATACATACATGCGAGGAAATATTTTCAGCGAAAAAAAAAAAAAATAATATGACATGTATACATTCACGAGACATTAACGAGACATTTCCGCCACACTTCCAATGTTTAAATTTCAACATTTCAACAAAATGCGTATGTATAGACATAACACCACCCGTATACATACATGTGTCATAGCCGAAACTGCCCACATATGTTTATATATATATATGAGTCCCGACGGACGACCAAGTATGTATATGTGTCTGCATATATCGATGTTTGCGTTAGTACGATGAATGACAAAACGACGAAATTTCCCCGACCCCCCACTTCCATAATAACACCAATACACGCAATCTACATAAACCCAAATTTTTAAAAAAATTAATCAGTTTGTCTGACGATCGCAAAAGCGTGAAACCCAGGGTCACCGCTTCACATCTATTCAATGTTCACTATATATATATATATATATATATATATATATATATATATATATATATATATATATACTATGATATATATACCCTGTATAAATATATAGCCACTTATAGATATATATATATAATATATATAGTTTTATAATGCAGATATATAGGGAAGATAACAAATTAACCCTTGATTGAATAGGTTAAAATAGTAGTCATCGGATATTATTTATTGAGATTTTGTCCTCTGGGATTTGGTCCTGTCACCTTCATTTACACAAACTTGACAGGTAGATTACTCACTGTTTCCAACAGTGTCTCTTGCTTTTAGTATATCCTCAGAACAATGACGTGCAGATCTTTGGTGATATTTGGTGATACCCGTGGCCTACTCTTTGCTTGTATGCCCCTAAGACTCAAGTAGGGGTCCTATAAAGCCTAGTATTGAGAAATGTGAAAAAGGAATACATTTTAAATATGTAAAAACAGATGATAGATAAAATAAACACCTTATTCACATTAAATATAGACTAAATTTTTATTTTACTCTTTGATAATGATAACAATTCCCCCATGATGGATGAACTGGTTTGAAAAACCTTCTGTGATCATTTCTGCACGCTACTGCCTGAGGATGTTATATTTGATTTTTTAGCTCAGTGTTTCTCAAAATTTTAAGTAATGGAACACCTATTCAAAATGAAAATATCAATGCACACTTAGTCAAATTTTTAAAGAGCATACATTTAAATGTTAGGAAATAAAACCATATTTATAAAAAAAAACAAAACACGCACACATATGAACTTACTTTATTTCAATGTTTCTATTCATCTATTTGTGTATTTTATTTAGTATGAAACCTGTTTCCGTGCTTTCTTCAATGTTTGGTCGAATGTGCGATAAGCAGACCCCCATTTCTTCTTCAGTTGATCGTAGTCATTCTCGCTTATTTTTTTTATGTTGTTTAGGGTTCAGAAGCCAAATTCCCATAAATAAGAAGCAGAAAATTGCAATAAAACTGATTAATTCTTTTTAGCTAATGTAGGATATTCCTTTTGTATTGAAATCTAAAATGTATCAATGGCTAAAGTCGAATGTTTTATTTTGGGTCTTCGATCAGTAGAAATGGTGACCAATTCTTCTTCTTCACGGAAGTCCAATATTAAAAGGAACATTTATGAAGGGAATTCGAATCCAATCGAACTTTTCTGTGAGAATATTTATTGACATTTTACTTTGATAAACTTATTCGCAATGTGTCAGTTATACTTGTGAGTACAATTTGTTTTTATTCCTTTAACGCAAAAATATGAACTTACTTTATTTCAATGTTTCTATTCGGCGATTTGTGCAGCTTATTTTTGGGAAACCTGTGCCTGGTGTTTTTTCACGATTTCTTCAATGTTTGGTCAAATGTGCGATAAGCAGACCCCCATTTCTTCTTGAGTTGAGCGTCGTTTTTCTCGCTTCTTATTTTTGATGTTATTTAGCTTAATTCACATAGATAAGTAGAAAATTGCAATAAAACTAATAAAGGCTTTTTAGCTAATCTTGGATAAAGAGTTTGATAATTCATTTATTCAAATACTAACGGTGTACGATTACTACTTCCATAGATGCATATGTACGTATGTCGTGACAATGGAGGCTCACGCCGCACATTAGTGTGCCACGGCACGTCTGTTGAGAATCGCTGTAGTAACGTAACATTTTTAATGGACGAGGACGTATTTTCAAATTCGTAGAAAATATCACGGTACACTTAGCAAAAATTTTAAAGGGTATACATCAACCACTGTGGGTTATTTAATGCCAAATCCAGTTTATATATATATGCCAAATATATGAATTTTAAATGCCTATTTTGTCCTGGCAACATTATTGTTTCCAAAAAAAAAACGTATAGCTGGCAACATTATTCTTCTGAAAATTATCTGAGGCCTTCCTTTTTTTATCCAGTTGGACATTTTTTTACCGTCTTACCCAGGACGTTTACTGATGTAACTTTATCGTCAAATTCCAGGACGTTATAGAAAAGTTACAATTGTCCCAGATTATTGTAACTTTAGTATATCATTAATATACATCTTTAACATAATTAACGATTGCCAATAATTTTTTTTTCTGTTATTCTTTTCTTATTTATTGATTGAAATTTTTCAGTGTTTTTGTCAACCTTTTTTGAGCAATGGCAAAAATTAGGATTTTTTTAAAAAATATCACATAACTAGCAAGATTTTTAAAACAATTATACATTTGAATGTTATAAAATAAAACCATATATTTGTGCAGCTTATTTAGTTAAAATATCGGTGTGATTTTCTTCAATGTTGGGTCGAATCTTTCCTCGCTTAAAGCAGGCCCTCATTTCTTCTTTAGTTTAACGTAGTATTTCGCTTCTAAAATTAAAAAAATGTAATTTATCGTAATTCATTAATAAATAAAGAAGTGAAAATTTAACACAAAATTTCAAAAATCAAGTGGCTCGCGCATTTAAAGTAGCATATGCTGCAGTTCCGTTAGTTGAAAATCACTGATCATTTTTTTCGCATTATGTGTCCCAGAAATTTCAAATGTCTTTTTTATAATTATTTTCTCAATTTCCTGTTCATTCCTATTCGCTTTTAAAACTTTTTCGTTACCATTCAAATGTCCCATCCATGGTATTCTCTGTATTCATTTTAGAATTACGTTCTATATTTACAAGTCTTTTTAGTAACTTTTTATGAAAATTGTCAAATATTTCAATGCTATATAAAGAGCTAAGTACCAAAGATGGGTAACTTCGACGTGGTGTAATTAATTAACAAGCTTGTCTACCACGGATCAACCGGTTTAATGAATATTGATTCTTACTGGGTACTCATTTTCGTCCTTTTACCACATCTGAGCTTTAATAAAAATTATTCATTTTTTAAAAAAACTTCAACGTGATCTCACAGTTCTTTTTCTTATTAGATCAATTTCGAGAGAATATTGTGAGTTTATTTCTCACTGGGTGCTCCAAACTTTCGTCAAACGTGTGCCACATCTGAGCTACGCTTATAAAATCATTTTTGTTTTGTTCGACATTTTTAAATTTTTTTTTAAGTTGTTTAGTCCCCAAGCAAGGCGGAAGCCACCATGATAAAAAGGGTTACAGAAAATTTGGACGACAAAATCATATATAGTTTTAGAAGAAAGGATGAGAAGAAGATTAGTGGATAGATCAAGGCAACTGGAGATGTCGATTGACATTACATTTGAATAGTTGGAGATTATAGCTCTACAGGGAAACTGGAATAGGAAAGGAGTTCCACATAGAGAGGTGCAAGACATGAAGCTATTGGAGTAGAAGAGATTTGGCTACATTTAGGAGTTTCGACAGTGAAAGGGTGAGAGCATTCGGCCATTTTCCTCGTAAATTTTGAATTCCTGAAGTCTGGGAACCAGCGAATAAAACCTTTTTTCTAATTTAATGAAAGTATTTGTAAAAATGACAGAGATGATTTACAGCGCGTCTGTGAGATTGTGAAACATTTGACGAGATGCCATGAACAGGGTCAATTATATTGCAAAATCCGCCTCTGGAGCCTATTTAAAAACCCCAATAAGAAATTTTCCCAATTTGAAAAAAATCTCAAACCATATATGGCATTAATTTAGACAGTTAAAAGCGAATTGTTTTTTTTTAGATTTGAAGGATTTTTTTTTTTCATTCTACTTTATTTATTTTTAAACACAATGGCGCGGCATTTTAGACAACTTTGTGAAAATTAATTGGAACAACTGTTTTATTTTTTATTTTTTTTTTTTCCACCATACAGGTCAGTTTTCAAAAACTGGAGTGACAGGGTGTAATCGATTTCTATTTTTCCTCAGATTAGGTCATTTGCAGTGGTGTGCAGTAATATGAATCTATTTTTCGGGTTTATGATGAAATTTGTTTGGCCTTGAAAAAATATTGCGTCATCCGTGATTGCATCAGATTTTATCACGCCCAGACACTATTGTCTCGACTGTCGATTAGTTGTCCTACGGCCATTGTCTGCGATGGACGTTACTCCAAAAAAGCGTACGAAAATTAACGCTGCACGAACACACTGGCAAGCCTTACCAGTGAGCAAATCAAAATGTACTATAGACTGGCCCGGAAACTCTCCTGATTTGAATCCAATCGAGAATCTGTAGTGAATCTGCAAGGAAAGACTTCGTGGAATGGACATACGAAGTACTAACATGTTCACTGGATTATGTTTCACTGGAAAAATACGAAAAAAGATCAATAATAACGGAATTATTCGTTTTGTTTCAATTAATTTGCATAAGAGTGTAGTTACCCCAGCTGATTTTAAATGTAGCCCCCAAAGTTCACAAGTAGTGAGATATGAAATTCAGGAGCCTGATATTACAGCAGGTGTGTCGGCGCATGCGTGTTGATTTTAAGTGACTCTTATTTTCTGCATTATCGATTTGTTTGGAAATTTAATTTTTATATTTTTTTTTTCATTTTAAATGTTATCTTCTGTCTTTTTTTTTTTATTTCTTTATTTGCTTTCTTTAATAATGTTTTTTTTTTAAAAAAACATTATTTTTCTCATATTCTTTCATACTCAGTAAATTCCCTTGCGTCTTAGTGGCTTTATTGTCTTACTGCTTGTGTGTGCTTTTTTTTAACAAAAGCATTTCCTTTCTCTTCCTATAGTAGCAGATACGGTAGCATTTATCAGTGTCACCAGCCTGACGCTTAAAAATTGTTTAAAATGAGAATCCCAAAAAATTTTACATAGGATTATATTACAAAATTGATCGGAATCATTTTGGGACGCCTCATCACATCATCAGGTATTAACGCTGACATTTCTCCTTTCTTGTGTAATGGGAGAAATGCTCTTTGTGGCCACCTGGAGGTCAACTTAATCAGTTTGTACTTCCGGTCCAAAAAAAAGGATCCAGAAGCGATAAGAGTCAAAGAATGTTTGAGTTTAGTTGCTTTGTTTGATTTCGTTTAGCGGCATATCAACATCCCTATGGGTTATTTAATGCTGAAATCTAAATATTTTGAACACAATGTTATGGCTTCAACTAAATATATTTTGAGCACAACTGTATGTCTTCAACTACAGATAAAATGTATTGTTGATCATTTTCTATAAATAGATATTTGGGTGATTTTTATGATAAAGAGGTACTGTTGGTCATCTTTAGTATGAACATATATTGTAAGACATTTTTACTATAAATAGTTATTGTTGGTTATTTTTTATATAAAAATGTATTGCTGGTATTTGTACTATAAAAACGTACTTTATACTTTCATAATATATTTTATTGTTATACGTTATTTATATAGGCACAAATATCTAAGTAAATGCTCTGTTTATAAAAACAATATTAACAACATTTATCGACCTGAATATCCGAGAAATCTCAAAGAAAATATGTATTCTGACAGGAATCGAACCTGTAACCTACACGGAACCGTCATATAGCCGAGCGTGCTATACAATTTAGCTACAGAGGCTTGGTTAGCAAGGTCAAATTACTGTTTTTAAACTACAAATTTTCCATGATTTCTCTCGAATGCTTATATCTGCTCGAAGTTTAAATGTAAACAAATTACATTATATATTATGAAATGGAGTAAGTCTGACAATTATTTTAACATATTTTATGTTTAAACCTTATTTTTATAGATACAAATATTTAAGTAAATGCTGTGTTTCTCATGTGAGGAGAGCCTGCCTTAAATATCTATCATGTTTAACCTTGTGGTCTCCCCAATGTAATAAAGAGCCTCTGTGGATATCCCTTGCTACTTTAGTGCTTCTGTAGACACTCTAGTGTAGAATAGAGCCGTTGACTATCATGTATACCATAGAGTCTCTTTCATTGTGTATATATATTTATATTTGGATTCATCTGTTTATATATATAATATCTGTATAATCCTATATTTATAGTATAGATTCTCTGTTGACTCCCTTTGTGTAGTATAACTCCTCTGTATAGTATAGAACCTCTGTGAACCTCTCTGTGTAGTATAGATTCTCCGTAGACTGTAGTATAGAACCTCTGTGGACAATTCTTAGAATAGAGTCCCTGTAGATTCATCTGTATTATATAGTCTCTATTTACTCTCCTTTATAGTATAGAACCTCCGCTAACACCCTTATGTAGAATAGAATCTCTGCGGACTCTTCTGTGTAAGACAAAGTCTGTGAACTCTGTGTAATATTGAGCCCTTATGGACATCTCTGTGTAGTATAGAGTATCTGTAAACTCTCTTGTGTAGTATAGTGACACTGTGGACATCTGTGTAGTATAGAGTCACATCATCACTATTCTTATTGTTTTTGGCTGTGGGTTCCTTAACAAGTAGGTTTTACTTTTTCCCTGCTGGCCGCACTCAAAACAGGTTGTTATTCTCCAAACTGATTGGCTTTCAATACCAGTCTTCATTCTTCCTTTCTGAATAAATTAGATTGAAGGGGAAGAAATAGATTCATAGCTCCGCAAGGATGTTTATGTGAAAACGAGTGTAACAGCTTCGACTGGGATTTGAACTCGACACGCCAATCCAACTTTCCGCGCTGGCCATCTTTACACTTTTATTTTTTTTCTAACTTTCCCGATGTTATAGGAAATGTACAAAAAAAGACATCCAACTTCCAGCGATGGCCACCCTTACACTTTTTTCGGGAGGACATTGTCATTTATGGCAGTGGTTCTCAACATTTTTATTACCCATGATAGCACTTTTACTCTTAATTTTTTCTACCTCGGTATAGCAATAAACTACGTCCGACAGCAAGGCTTCGGGAGGTTTTGAGGAGCGTTGAACCACCTCTTAATTACTGGTGTTGCCAAGCTCACCCTGACCTGAAGTGGTAGCACCTGTTAGGGCCCCAGATATGGGCAAATAGTTAACCCTCTAACTAGGGTCAAAACACAATTAAAGTATAAAAATATATTTTTATAGTAAAAATACTAGCAACACATTTTAATCGTAAATAAAAAAAAAAATTACCAAAACTCCCAGGAAAATTAAATTCCGACATTAAATGACCCATGAGGAGTTTATATGCCGTTAAACAAACAAACCAAAACAAACCGTATTTTTTTGTCGACCCGATAACCATTCGATGAAAAAGCTTATTTTATTTTTTTACTAATAGATAAGTTCAGGAATTTTATTATAGAAATAGTAAATACATATGCTTTATTTTGAAGTAAAACTAATTTAATGAAAATAAACTTGTATTTAACAACTAAATTCTATGGAACATTTATGTACACTAGTAAAATAAGTCATAATAAACCATTTTAAAATATGTGAGAAATTAATATATCCTTCCTTTATATAAAATCACTATATAATTTCCCTACACGCAAGCCGCTAGTGGCCCATTGGCGGGCCGCCGGTGGCAACGCCACCGTCCTCTGTTGGCAGCCACCGGTGGGCCTCTAGCGGTCCGACAGCGGGCCACCAGCGGTAAAGCGGCACGTCAGCTAGTGGCAGATTGGTGGCTTGCGTGTAAGATTATATATTAAATTAATTTTGTTATTTTTAATATTTTTTTTTTAAATTAATGTATATTAATATATGAATATTTCATTTTTTTTAATATTTAAAATTAATATTATTTTTTATTGTAAATATATTAAATTAATTTAGATAATAAATTATAATCTTTATATAATTTTTCTTTATATATATATATATATAATCCTTCTTTTATATATCCTTCTCGGTTTTTATTCAACTTTAACAATCAAAACATCCGGTAGAGTAAAAGGGACGCTAAAACTTACATCGCTTGATCTCGTTTTCTGCTCGTTTTAGACTTGTTTTTCTATTTTTAGTATTTTAATATGGCGTAGATTCCTGTTGAAATTCCAATTCTCAGTTGTAACAACCGTTCGGAAGTGAAATTGCTCTATGGACCCAAATTACCGTGGATCCACATTTTCTCCTTTTGTGTGTGTGTGTGTGTGTGTGTGTGTGTGTGTGTGTGTGTGTGTGTGTGGAGCCTCATTAATGTTACATGGACCCCCCACCCCACCCCAGAGTCCATATGGAATCCGGTTGAGAACAATTAGTTTATAAGTTGTTTTTCTATTTACAGTATTTTAATATGGCGTAGATTCCTGTTGAAATTCCAATTCTCAGTTGTAACAACCGTTCCGAAGTGAAATTGCTCTATGGAACACTAAAATATCACCGTGGACCCCCAATATGCTATTTTTACGTGTGGTTTCCTAGTAATATTATATAAACTCCCAGGGTCCATATGAACCCAGGTTAAGAACCACTGGTTTACGGACCCTTATGATTAAAATTGGAATAGAATTAATAACAATAACCGCGAAAGTTTCACTGTGTTTCTATTTTAAATGTTTGAAAAATCTTATTTCCTATGTTAATGATTGAATAAATTTCTTGCGGGTTTCATGACTATAAAATACGTAAGAAAATTCCCTATCGTTAAATATTTGAACTTAGCAATTAATTGCTGTTGCTGGCCCGGGGTGGTAGCAACTGTTAGGATCCCTGCTGCGTGCAAATAGTGGACCCCCAAACAAAAATCAACAGTACATTTTTATAATAAAAGAACGAAAAAAACATTTCTACAACAAAATGACAACCACTGAAACATTTTAAAAGAATATAAAAATACATTTTCATCGTATAATTACCAACAATAGCACCTTTGAAGTTCCCAGCAATAAACAAATAGTGAACGTCCAAAACAAAACAATATGGAAGTATAAAAATACATTTTTATAGCAAAAAATACCAGCAATACATTTTTATTTAACAAAGGACCAACAACACATATTTAAAATTGCGTTCAAAATATATTTAGTTAAAGCTATACAATTGTGTTCAAATTATTTAGATTTCACCATTAAATGACTAATAGAGGTGTTGATATGCCGCTAAACAAAATCATCCAACCAACAAAAGATTGATTTGTTTGTTTAACGGCATATCAATTCTTGATGCCTCATGTAATGCCGAAGTCTAATTATCTTAGGAGCTTTGAATTAATAAATATGTGATATATGTTATTCTGCTTTCACAACTGAATACATGTTAGATAATACTCAGCTTTTGCGCACATACATGTTTGTGTAAACCTAATTACGAGGGACAGTGATATGTGTTGTAGTTTTGTTGAAGTTATATTTTGGACTACAGTTTGATTTCTTTAAGAAATTGTAGGATATTATATGGATTAATGCCATGAAATAGCTATTTCATGTTGGTGGTTTGGTTAGTTTTGTTTAGCGGTATATCAACACCTCTATGGGTTATTTAATGCCGAAATCTAAATATTTTATACGTAATACAGATAATTTTACATAATTTTATACGTTCAGAGTAAAGATACGTTTTTTAATATATATATTGTAGATCATAGAATTTATTGTTGGTAATTTTACGCTAAAATGTATTTTTTTAAATATTTTTAGTGTTGTATTGACTGATTTTTCTATAAAAATAGATTGTTGGTTATTTTATGATGAAAATTAGCAGGCTATATATAATACAGATATTGCGCTTGAAGGGATTTCACATTATTTATCATCTCTCAGTTGCATCTCTATCCTTGGATAGAGTGCGCTCAGGGGCTTCTCTGTCTAAGGACGGAGGGGCAATTGAGGAAAATAATACTGAAGAGGCGCCCAGCCCTTGGGAACAGCTGCTCGAGGCTGCGCCCTCCCATTGCACAAGAGGGAGGGATCGGTGCTCGCATAATTAGCAATGAACCGACGGTTGCTGGGGCTGAGGGAATTTTTGTCCCTGCCCGTTTTGAAATGTCCCCACGATAAACCGACCTGGGGCTCCTTTTCTCGTGGGAATTGAGGCCCCATTTTAATCCGACCTTGTGTCACGACTCATTCTCGTGGGGGAATGAGTAAATTGCAGAAAAAGTATTTATCATCCCATTGCATTGCGTCTCTGTCCTTGGGCAGGAAAGTCCCTGCCCTGCATACGAGCGAAATTTCCCCCACCTCGTCCTTTTCTTCTAAGGACATATAAAAGGCACTGTCAAATCATCTCTCGGGACAGAGGGCTCAAAAATTCTCTGTTAAATTTTAGAGGGCAACTGAGGAAAATTATACTGAAGAGGTGCCCAGCCCTTGGGAACAGCTGCTCGAGGCTGCGCCCTCCCATTGCACCAGAAGGCGGGATCGATGCTCGCACCGAGGCCAGCGCAACCGACGGTTGCGGGGTCTGAGGGGAATTTTTGTCCCTGTCCCGGGTGTACACGCTCGGGTCCCCACATTAATCCGACCTTGTGGGGGAATGAGTAAACACCGTGAAAATTAATGTAAAGTATTGGGGCATTTTAACCCCGGAATTCGTAGGGTAAGTGTTTTACTTAATTCGCGTTTCTCTAACTCTTCAAATGGTGGATGTATAACTAAGTTCTATTTTCCCATCTTTACACTGTATTAATTTTATCTTAGAAATTGTCCCTTGTTCTGTCATCCATGAAATAAAAATAATTGTTTGTACGGAAAATAAGGACCTACGTGCATCAAATTGTCTTTAAATTAAGTGGCAGCAGAAAAATTATAGTTGAACTTTTAAAAGATAAGCTTAAACATTAATTCAATACTTAAATGCAGCGATCAATATTGAGTTCTTCTGTGGTTTATTGATATCTATCACATCTATTCCTCCCTAGCTATTGTGATGATGGCCATACCAAGATTCTTCCACAGGAGTTAGTTTAAATGCCACCCGGTAGGGCGGCTTTTAAGCTAGTTTATAATAAAACGTGCACTGCAATTTTGGATACAAAAGGAAAATAAGAGTTACTCTCCTTGGACCATGAAAGCAAAGATAATGGCTAGTATAATATATTAATATATATTTTTAACCTCGCATAATCTGGCAACCTTGAATCTGAGTTCAACGAAAATCGTTCCCTGCGCCTAACTTTTCTAGGGCTTTTGAATGAGCTATCAATCATTGAAAGTGGGAGCGTCGGATGCGCTGGCCTCGGTGCGAGCACCGATCCCTCCCTCTGGTGCAATGGGAGGGTGCGGCCTCGAGCAGCTGTTCCCCAGGGCTGGGCACCTCATCAATATAATATTCTCAGTTGCCTCTCTGTCCTTTGACAGGGAAGGCCCTGAGCGCACTCTGCCCAAAGACAGAGACGCAACTGAGAGATGATAAACGTGCGTACTCGGTTTTCGTCGTTCGATACTGCGTGTCTGAAAAATAGCACTTTTATCGCGGTCGTGATGACTTCTCGGCCGTTTGGCTAAGATTAATTGTCTATGTTCCCATCAGCTTAATCTGATTATCTCTCTCCATTTCTATCTTCGCTTCTGTGTTTATTTTTTTTCTTTTTATCTTTCATTTTCTCACTGAAACCAAGTTGTGTCATTTCCCCGCAAAGAAAACGGAATAGTCTAGTATTTATGAAGTATTGGCAGGGCGTAACGGTCGTGCGAACTAACGAAGGGATGGCAAACACAATTATAATAGGATAATAATAATACTAAAGATTTGTTGTCGCTTTACCCCAAATCACCTGGTTTAAATATACAAATAAATGTACGCTAAAAAAATAAATCCAACATTATTTTTTATTTCCTGGTCTATCCCTAATATTCTTGGCGTTGTCAGTTGAGAGCGAAGCTGCGTAAGTCACACTCGTAGTATGACAACCAACATTTAAACGTTGGTCCTGATGCAGTCTGATGTTATAGTTGAAAGATGGTTGGTGTTCATTGTTTGCGCTATTGGCGTAAGCAAAGATTACCAGGTCATGTGTGTTTGTGATGGAAATTAATAGTGCTGTGGGTGATGATGATGGCGATGATGGTGACGATGAGTGTAGGGACTTCAACCTTATGGGTTTATCGTTCATGCCAAGTCTGCACTCAATGGAATGTAAATGAAGAAGAAGAAATTGTTTAAAGATAAAAGACGAGTTAAGAAAAGTAGGAGAAAATCTAAGTACTATTTTCTTACAGCGGATGTACAGCAGACGGCATGGAAATGTGGGATTAGGTTACTACTGCCAATTTGAGTCGACATTTAGGAAATTGTCTGAACTGAGTCACACGACAAGAAGAAGAAGAAGAAGAAGAAGAAGAAGAAGAAGAAGAAGAAGAAGAAGAATTTTAACTAATAGAAAATGAAAGACAACGAAGAAGAAAAAGACGAAGAGGAAGAAATTTAGTTATTAGAAAATGGAAGAGAAGAAAGAAGAAAAAGGAGGAATTTAGATGAAAAAATGGAAGAGAAAGATGACCAAGAAGACGGAATTTAGATGATAGAAAATGGAAGACAAAGAAGAAGAAGAAAAAGAATTTTAAGGCATAGAATATAAAAGACGAGACAAGATAAAGAAGAAAAAAATTTAGATTATAGAAAATGGAAGACAACGAAGAAAAAGGAGAAGAAGGAATTTCGATTATAGTAAATGGAAGCTAAAGAAGAAGAAAAAGAACTTTAGGTCATAGAAAATAGAAAACAAGGGAGAAGATAAAAAGAAGTAATTTAGATGATAGAAAATGAAAGACAAAGACGAAGAAAAAGGAGAAGGAATTTAGAATATAATAAATGGAAGAAAAGCAAAAGAGGAAGAGAAAGAAATTTAAGTCAAAGAAAAATAGAAGACAAGAGAGAAGAAAAAGAACAATGAATTTAGATTATGGAAAATGGAAGATAAAGAATAAGAAAAAGAAGAAGGAATTTAGATTTTAGAAAATGGAAGTTGAAGAAGAAAAAGAAAAGAAAGAATTTAATTACAATGGAAAATGGAAGAATTTATTATGGAAAATGGAAGTTGAAGAAGAAAAAAAAAAAGAAAGAATTTAGATTATAGAAAATGGAAGTTGAAGAAGAAAAAAGAAAAGAAAGAATTTAGATTATAGAAAATGGAAGTTGAAGAAGAAAAAAGAAAAGAAAAAATTTAGATTATAGAAAATGGAAGTTGAAGAAGAAAAAAGAAAAGAAAGAATTTAGATTATAGAAAATGCAAGTTGAAGAAGAAAAAAGAAAAGAAAAAATTTAGATTATAGAAAATGGAAGTTGAAGAAAAAAAAAAAAATCAAATTTAGATTATAGAAAATGGAAGTTGAAGAAGAAAAAAGAAAAGAAAAAATTTAGATTATAGAAAATGGAAGTTGAAGAAGAAAAAAGAAAAGAAAGAATTTAGGTTATAGAAAATGGAAGTTGAAGAAGAAAAAAAGAAAGAATTTAGATTATAGAAAATGGAAGTTGAAGAAGAAAAAAGAAAAGAAAGAATTTAGGTTATAGAAAATGGAAAAGAAAAAAAAAGAATTTAGATTATAAAAAATGAAGTTGAAGAAGAAAAAAGAAAAGAAAGAATTTAGGTTATAGAAAATGGAAGACAAAAAAGAAGACAAAGAAGAGGAAGGAAATTAGATGAAAGAAAATGGAAGACTCAAACGAAGACAAAGAAGAAATGTGGAACTGTTTCGGCTTTTTGCTTTCCAGCCATCTTTTCAAAAATTGAAATGCTATGTTAATCATTATCTACTGTCATCTTGATTACTTTTCTATTGTTCTTACCCCTTAATAATGTTTCTGATTTCTAATTCTTTCACAAGAAACCCCTTGCTCCTTAGTGGCTTTATTGCCTTGCATGGAGTGTATTTGATTAAAAGGAAAAGTTTTCGTATTAGTAGTAGCAGTAATATGGTTGACTATTATTTGAATAACATACAAACAGGGGTAAATTAATATAAGTATTTTCCCTATTACTTATACTAGTAACCCCAGTTGCCAGCAAAAGGAAGAGACGCAGGTTCGAACAACGAATTGGTAACAACTGCAAAAGTTCAAATATCTACGAAATGTTGGGGGGCGGAAAATGTGACACTGAAATCCGAAGGCACTTTGGAATAGATAAAGATGCCTTTCAAATGCTAAGCAAAGTATTAAGAAACAGGAAAATTTTGTTAGAAGCAGAAATATGTAATATATTTTGAGTGTCCATAAAGTCTCTTTACAATTTAAGAAAAATAATTACAAAAGCAAATGAAGAGACAAATATGTAGAAATGTTTACAAAATGAGGAGTAGATATTGAAGGTTTTTTTTAAAGCTAATTTAATACACATCTCTATGGGCGCCATTAGTTGTACGAAGAACATGAAGACGGTACTCGATTTCTTGCCATGTTCGCTGTAACACAGCCTCATCAATGATGACAATGGCATCAGTGATCTTTTGTTTTAGATCAGTGATGTCCCGTATCTTAGTTCGATATACGATATCTTTAACATAACACCATAGAAAGAAATTCAGGGGAGTGATATCTGATGAACGAGGCGGCCATCCATTCCAATTCATCGGTCTGGAAATGTTGGAGGTTCATTTAACAGTACCTCTTTTATCAGCAGGATAGATGAAATACACAAATGCAATTTGATTAAAACTTTGATAACTTCTGAGTACATAGATCAAATCTGCTTTAGATATCTCATCAATTGTGTTTGTAATATATTTTTGAAATTGTAGAGAGACTTTATAGACACAGTGTATATCCATTTGTTCCTAATTTAATCTGTAAAATGAAAATAAAGTCTGTTTTCATACACAGATATCAATGATGTAGGCATAGTTTCAAACTAGACATTTCTAGACCGGCAACTAAGTTTCGATAACTCTGTAAAAATACACAGTGACCCTACTTTTAAAATTTATGCATCAATTTGTTCTTTAATGACAGAAAATATTTTTGCAAGAAACAAAAAAAAAAAAAAAAAAAAAACTGTTCTGACAAAATATTGTTTGTTTAAAACATTTCCTTAGAATAAAACATAAAAATATTTTCTGTCTTTAAATAACCTGCAAAGGGTTGATAAACTGTAAAAAAAAAACGAATCAGTCAATGAAAATGTATCGATTTAGAAGCGGTTAATGCAACTTTGTTTGCACCACTCCAGAGACTATAATATGATCTAATGTTAGCATATTAACCACGGATCTTTGAATCTACAGGCTGTCCATAAAGTGTCTTTATAAAATTTAAAAAAAATATTACAGAAGCAAATCAACCGACAAATATGTGGAAATGTTTACAAAATGAGGAGTAGACATTGAAGTTTTTTTTAAAGCTAATATAATACACCTCTATATGGGCACGAAGCACACCAAGGCGGTACACGATTTACACACCATATTCGCTGTAGCACAGCCTCATCAATGATGACAATGGCATCAGTGACCTTTTGCTTTAAATCAGTGATGTCCCGTATCTTTGTTCGATATACGATATCTTTAACATAACGCCATAGAAAGAAGTCCAGGTAAGTGATATCTGGTGAACGAGATGGCCATTCCTTCCATTCTACCGACCTGGAAATGTTTGATTTAGGAAACCACGAACATGCAGTCCCCCAGTGCGGTGGTGCACAATCTTGCTGGGAAATGAGGGTTGGTTCAAGGTCATCTAGTTGTGATGCCACATCAATTGCCTTTGTAAAATATTAGTTAAATTGTAAAGTGACTTTATGGAAATATATATATATATATATATATAGATATATATATATATTAGGTTGGTGCAAAAATAATGACGTAAGAATGTCGTTTTTGACGTTAAAAAATACGTCAAAAAACGACATTATTACGTCATTATTTTTGCACTAACCTAATATATATATATATATATATATATATATATATATATATATATATATATATATATATTATATTTTATTAATCATTTCGCACCAAGCAAGACAACAAAGCTATTATGATTCAGGGGCAGGGCGTTACTGAGCGTGAAAAAATAAAAGTAGACAAAAAAAAAAATATTAAGAAGAATCGAAGACGATAAAAGAACAAGAATTAATAAGCCAGAAGATAACGATTGACATTGTATTTAGATTTTGAGGAACATTTGAAATCGCTAGAGGTGGCCATGAACAAGGGATAAACATCTACTCCTTTCCAAAAAACATGACCTCATCAATGATGGTAGTTGTATCAGTGATCTTTTGCTTTAGATCAGTGATGTCCCGTATCTGTGTTCGATAGACGATATCTTTAACATAATGCCATATAAAGCAGACCAGAGGATGGATATCTGGGGAATGAGGTGGCCATCTTTTCCATTCCACCGGTTTGGAAATGTTCGATTTAGGAACCCACGAACATGCAGTCTCCCAATGCGTTGGTGCATCATCTAGTTGTTGCCAAATCAATTGCCTTTGAAAATATTATTTAAATTGTAAAGTGACTTTATATATATATATATATATATATATATATATATATATATATATATATATGTTCGCTGTAGAGAACCTCCTCAATATGGACATCATATCTTTTGCTTTAGATCAGTGATGTCCAGTATCTTTGTTCGATACACGATATCTTTAACATAACCCCATAGAAAGCAGACCAGAGGATGGATATCTGGGGAACGAGGTGGCCAGGTAATCCAATCCACTGGTCTGGAAATGTTTGATTTAGGAACCCACGAATATGCAGTTCTGGTGTAGCTGTGAGTAATTATTCGTCCTGGACTTTTTCGATGCTTTGATATAACGTTTCAATTTCGCTTTTTTTTTCTTTTCTTTTTTTTTTTTTTTTTTTTTAATCAGACGATTATACTTACGGTATGTGTGGCTGTTAGGTCCCAGGTCATGTAATTCTTATCTAATCCCAACCACACCAGAACTTCGCAACTTACTCACGGCTGAGTCAGTTAAGGATAGACACGACAGAGGGAAAAAAAATTCAAAAATCTTCACAATAAGTTCACTATCTCCCCATGTAAAAGAAAAACAAAAAACTCCCAGCATAAACTCCTGTACACTTAACTATAAGACTGGATGTCCAAATTACTATGAAACTACAAATTGCCCCTAAGGAACTATGTAATCACCCGGCCATAATTGTCAAAAAAGCAGAAAAAAACCACCATATTTGTTGTCTTAAACAAATTGAACTATAACGCAAAACTCGAGCAAATACTCAACGACCACACAAAATTAAAAAAAAAATAGCAGATATCCAATCAGACAACTAAAATTAAAAGTCAACAGACTAATCACTGCTAATAATGCCGAAAAGGACAGTTTAAAACTTCCTAAAATCGTTGGTGATTATAGGCCTGGCTACATATTTCCACTTTAAAAACACACAAACAAAACTATCGTCTTCGTCCTATTATATCGCAAATTCACATTCCTGTGTATCAATTAACAAAAAACATCAACCAACTTATCACACCATATCTCCCTAGCAAAAACAGCATAAAATCAACTCTCGAGGCAATCCAAATTCTAAAAAAATGAAAAACCTAACAATAAAACTATAGCCTCACTCGATGTCGAAAACATATCCACTAATGTCCCTGTTTGTGAAACTATGGAGATTATTATAAGAAACATACACAATAATCCATCTCTACCTCGACTAAAAATTAGGCCTAGTATATTACGGAAACTACTGCTAACTTGCATTACCGAAGTCTCATTCTATAATCACAAAAATAACATATATACATACAACGCGATGGTATCTCCATGGGTTCACTTCTCGGTCCGACTTTTAGCAGTTTCGATATGTCTGATCACAGTCTATACACTGGGGTTGAATAAGACTGATGTACTTCCCGTTGGTTAAAATAGATCTATACCCACCCGCATATGAGGTAATTCTGGATTTTGTTGTGTGATATATATATATATATATATATATATATATATATATATATATATATATATATTAAGCGTTTCACCCAAAGACAAGGCACAAGTCACTAGGACGCAAGGGGTTACAGAAAATTTAGAACAAGATCAGATAGGAGTGATAGAAGAAAGGATGAGGAGAAGGGTAGTGGATAGATCAAGGCAACTGGAGATGTCGATTGACATTACATTTGAATAGCTGGAGATTATTGCTCTCAGGGAAACTAGAATAGGGAAGGGAGTTCCACAGGCGAGAGGTGCGAGACATGAAGCTATTGGAGTAGAAGTATATGATTGGTGTATACGGAATGAATTCCAATAACCAACAATTACTATTCTTAAAAGAGTGCTCATCACTTGATAAGACACCGGAGGTGTTGAAACAAAATGGCTATTTTTGTAGTGATTTTATAACATATTTATGTTATAATTTTAAATAAATAATTATATATATATATATATATATATATATATATATATATATATATATATTGAATAATATAGACAAGTTTTATCCGTTTATTTTACGCAAATTCCTTTCATATTATCAGATTTTTTTTTTAGGTTGCCATTCAAGGTTGTCTTGCTATTTGCCCATAGCTGGGGGTGGGGAGGAAGAAGAAGAGGATTCATACCTTTTCCCAAGGGTAAGTGAATGTAATGGATTCGAATGGAATATATATATTTAATTAATTCATCGAGTCTGATAGAAACCTCAACAGAATGCAGAAAGCACTGGGCGGCCGTCTCGTCCTATATTTGGGACTCATCAGCAGTGCGCATCCACTACCGAGAATTGAAACCCTGACAGTTAGGTTGTCAATCAAACATCATACCAACTGTTCCACAAGAGATTGCAAAATCAGACCCAATATAGCGCCGCTCGCTCACATATTCCGTGAATGCAGAAAGCACTGGACGGCCGTTTCGTCCTAAACGGCCGTCCAGTGCTTTCTGCATTCTGTTGAATTTTCTTTCAGACTCGATGAATTAATTAAATATAATTATGAAATCCTCGTAATAATTTATATATATATATATATTGAATGAATAATTGAAAAGTTACCGGCATGTTACTTATTAAAATTTGCCCGAACATCAGATTTTGGGGAAAGGATTTCTCGGTCGTGTCTTACAAAACAGAGTACATAAATATTATTAATTTTCGACTTATATTCATTTCCTTTTAATTTTTGTTGTTGTCATCGCTCATGCCGTCATTCTGCGCCCGTTAGTAAAGTGTCAGTCAGTTATGTGCCATGCGTGATAGACGCTTAGGTGATCATGTATCTTCCGATACATGACTGACGAGGCAGATTTTTTTCCTGCTCTAGTTTGCCATCTCTTTCTGCTAGTAGACCAGTTGCCATCCAAGTCTACAGAACCCGGTCTGTCCTGCGATTTACGAGGATTCATACCTTTCCCAAGGGTATTAGCACGTAAGTGAATGTAATGGATTCGACTGGAATTCGAACTCAGCTCTCCAATTCATTACTTCACAGTATTCATTTATACCAGAAATATGTAATGAATATAATAAAAGTTGCATCATTTTTAACTTGATTTTGTAGTAAGATATGGCTTTTTGGTATTTCTAGGTGTGGTTCCCGCACAGTCACGCGCTACATTATCAGGATGGTGTTGTCATACGTATTTTAATTCACTGTTTTGGTGTTAATTATATCGCATTCATTAGTTGTATAGCAATGACTTTTCTAACATGAGTGAGTAATTAAAAACTGTGACCATAATAAATATAAAACAAACAAACAAAAAAAAAAAAAAAAAAAACAAAACAAATAAAAACAAACAAAAGAAAAAAAAAAAAAAGAAAAAAAAAAAACTAGTCAGACATCCTGGCAGTTTCCCTTGGCGTGGAATGTGACTACTGGTCTTATATTTTCTGGAAACTCTCGGCGTACCGGCAGAGGATGACTCGCTTATCGGCACGTGTACACGTACCACACTTTATGCAGCACTGCTTTAGACCATCGTTGGTTGTTGTTCAAGGAAAGTACGAAAGAAAAATCGGAAAATACCCAGAGAAAGTTTTACGTTGTTAACGTCCCGAAGTTTCAAAACGAACGTGCGAATACATTTTTTAGCATCGATTTGGGCGTCGATTGAAACAAATTTTACCAATGATGAGTAACCGACCTTTGATATAAAGGGCTTTGCAGATATGTAATCGTTATTTTTTGGTCATTTGGATTTGTAGAGTAATGTTGTAGTGTCGATCAAAACCGAGTTCGAATTCAAGTTGTATCCATTACATTGAATTACATGCAAATACACTTGGGAAAGATACGAATACTCTTCTGCCCCAGCCCAGCTATGAGTAAATAGCAGGACAGACCGGGTTCTATAGCTTTGGATGGCAACTGGTCTACCACAGAAAGAAATGGCAAACTACTGCGGGAAAACATCTGCCTCGTCAGTCATGTATCGAAAGATATATAATCGCCTAAGTGTGTATCAGGCATGACACATAACTGACTGTCGATCAAAACCAGAGGAAATTTCTTCCTTTATTCCTTGAAAACGACCAAAAACGCTTCAATTCGATTTGACACCCGCAGGTCTTATTAAAGAGAAGTGTTTCAGCTAATAACCTGTCTAAAGTGATTGTATAATTGGATAATAGAACGGAGACTGTGTTTTTCTTAAAGCTGCAATGGATAGGAAGCTGTGGAGGCTCATGATCACCAACGTCTTGAACGGGTTCGGCGCGCAAAGGAATAAGTTCTAATAGATTTGAATTGTTAATATAGACCGAAAATAGCACAGAAGGTGTTGGTGTCAAAATGGCGAATCACTTGAAAATTAAATAAAGATAAAGGAATAAAATCATAAGCGATAGACGCTGTCGCCATTTTGGAGTTTCATCATCATCATCATCATCTTGCGGCCTCAGCCGAGATTGAACTCACTACACCTCTCCAGTATTCCCTATCTGTCATAGCACCTAAAAGATCTTCCTTAGGGATCAATGTGTCTCGTTTTATCCTATCTGGAAAGGTTAACTTGCGTGATCGATTGTCAGATGATGGGTGCCTCCAGAATACAAATGATGACAAGTTCATCATCTGTGGCACGTGCACAATGCCCGGCGAACTGGACACGTCTTTTGCAAACTAAGGTTGATACTCTCAGCAAGTCTCCATATAGCATTTCTAGAGTTGGGTGGTTTCGCCATGAGAGATTAAGCACTCTTCTTAAAAGACGTGTATAACATCCATCTAAACGACGCTGTTGTTTTGCTAAGAGAGTCCAAGTTTCAGAGCAAAAGAGTA
Organism: Acanthosepion pharaonis; assembly: GCA_903632075.3. NCBI lineage: Eukaryota > Metazoa > Mollusca > Cephalopoda > Sepiida > Sepiidae > Acanthosepion > Acanthosepion pharaonis. The sequence continues at coordinate 95,786 of CAHIKZ030002411.1, read as the reverse complement.
AGATTGGTTCAATAAGTACGCGGAAAAGTTGGATTTTTTTTATTGACGAAAAAGATTGGATTTCCAGATCTTATCCATTTTGTTACAAGTAGTCCATGCTATGCCTTTTCTAATGTTGAAATCTTTCTCAGAGTTCTTGATGTGTGATCCTAGATACTTGTAATCTTCGACACATTTGAGGATGTTATCTGAGAGTGTTTTGATCTCATGATTGTTGCGAATGTTAACTGGCATACACTCAGTTTTGGTTTCATTTAGGTGAAGACCTGCACAGTTAGCTGCTGATTCAAGAAAAGAAAGGAGTGAGTTTCAGCTCCTACTATAGTTATAAAATATGGCTTTTATTGATTTATTGGATGATTTATTCCCAATATTTACATTATTCGGACTATTGACCTCATCTTTGTCGGCATATTTATTACAACATTTCGGCCGTTGTAAAAAAGCCTTCTTCAGGTGGTTGGAATGTCGAACTGAACCTTTTATTTCGCTCACTGGGGTAGACTGTCCTAGTTCCACGGGCCATGTTTAATGGATGTCAGTTATCAGTTATCTCCTGTTAATTCCCCTTTCCAAGTTCACTACTGCCTTAACCGGGTATTTGAACTCCCACTCTTTGGGTCCTGTGACTGGAACTAACCAACACCTTTATCCACTGTGCGTTGAAGACATCGGTGTATGAATTTCTGGGTATTATAAACCTAATGACTCAGCAACTATTTTTTTTAAGTGCTCATATTGCAATTTTTTTGTTGTTATCTTTGCATGTTTTTACCAGAGCTCAGATGAGAACAATATATATTATAGTAAAAAGAAAGAGCAGTAAGATATATAATCAGGTGTTCTTATTGATATTTTTATGTTTACAAAACAGTGTTCAATGTAAATTTACAGAGCCTAAATATTATGAATTAACTGATTTAAAATATGGTTTCTTCGCTACACAGGAATTACCATGTTTCAAAAACCGAAGCTAAAAACTTGAAATTTAATTATATAATTAAATTAAAAGCATTAGTTCTGTTTCATCTTCAAGCGAATTTTAGAATAACTTATTTTTAAATTTACTGAGTTTTAAACGTTTGAAAAATAATATAGCGTTCATTTTTTCGTTGTTTTTTTTTTTTTTTTTTTTTTAAACAAAACGTTAGGAAGTCAATTGAAAAAAAACCGGCTAAGAATACTGTAAGGTTTAAATTTTATTAAATATTTTAACTGATCATAAAATTTTTAAAGATATATATTTGGTGATCAGTTAACATTAATGTTTCAACAGAACAGTATCCTTAAATATTTTTATTTTTTGAAATTTTGCCGTTTTATTTAAAAAAGAGAAAGAATGAAAAAATGAACGCTTATTAAGAATTTTTTTTTTTAAACAAACAAACGCGTCGTTGGGTGTTCCTAAAATTTTAAAATATTAAAAAGAAAGTCAGAGAAAAGGATCAGTTTCTTAATGCTGTTATTAAACTTAATAAAAAAATATACATTAAGTTACCTCCCTTACATGTATATTGTAAACAGTTAATATTTAATTTGACTATAACGGTTCGCGTCCATCAGTGTTCATAAGTACAGCAGAGCGCGTTTCATGCGCATTTACAAAAAAATTCACAACTATCAATTATGTTTTTTTGTCTTAGCAATTCAACCCTGAAGATGATCTTGGATGAAATTAAAAGTACTTAGGAAAATAAAAGAAATGGCGATAATTTGATACCTTTCCTTAAATAGAGTTTTTAAACAACATTAAGAAATTGATCCGTGAATATAATAGGAATAGAATAAAAATAAATAGACATAATATGTCAACATTATTCAACCAAACATTTTTTTTTGAAGATATTTATATATATATATATATATATATATATATATATATATATATATATATATATATGATATATGTAATATACTTTATGTATATATTCCTAAATTCAATTTATTTAAAAATATTTATACATATATAATATTTATTTAAAATTATAATATAAGTTATTTTTTTATCAATACAAAAATTGTTTCAACACTTCTCTGGTGTCTTATCAAGGGATGGTGCTATTGAATAAAAATATATTATGTATAATTATTGATATATAATATTAATTTATAGCTCTGTTTCATAATATTTGAAAAGAGGAAAAAATATATGTATCAAATACTCTGCTAGTATATATGTAATTTTTATGTACAGGTTTTTATATATATATATATATATATTATATATATATATATATATATTATGGAATGGACTAAGTTCGACAATTATTTTAATATATTTTCTGTTTATACGTTATTTTTTTTAAATAAAAATATTTAAGTTCTTTGCTCTGTTTAAATAAACAGTATTAACAACATTTACCAGTCTTAATGTCCGAAAAATTTCATAGAAAATATATTTTCCCCTGATAAGAATATATATATATATATCCTTTCTAAACCGTATATATAGCCTGAGGTGCTATACTATTTAGCTACAGAGGAAGGTTTTCTAGTTAGTATAAACAAGTTTTTATTTTTAAATATTTGTATATATAAAAAATTGTAAAAAAATTATATATATATATATATATATATTGTTTATAATATATATAACTATATATATATATATATATATATATAAAGAATGGACAGATGGAGTAAAATTTTTGATTCGTAAAAATTAATTTTATTTTTTAAAAAAAATGAAAGGAATACAAAAAATTGCAAAATATTATTAAATTATTTTAAATAATAAATAAAAAAAAACAATTTACATTTAAAATTAAAAAAAAGCTTTCATGTTTCAATAATATGGTTGTACATCTTCAGGCGATGGTTGGAAAAAAAATCATTTGTTTATTAAACCTAAAGAAAATTTTAAATTTTCATTTTAAAATTTTAAAATTCCAAACTTTTATAATATAATTCTTCTTTCATATATATATATATATATATATATATATATATATATATATATATATATATTTAAATTTTTTTTTAAATTCGGACGATTTCAGGTTGCTCACTTTTAAATATAAAATTTTATTTTTCTTTGCGACTGAATTTCGAAACAATCTTTTCATTTTATAAAAAAAAAAAAAAAATAAAAGCTCAAATCTTTTTTTATATATAAAAATTATAATAAATAATTTTTTTCTATCAATTGGTTTTTGCCCACGTTTGCAAACATTCTTTTTTCGTTTTTATATCATTTTCTTTATTTCATTCAATATACGATATATATATATATATATATATATATATATATATATATATATATTGTATATATATTATATATATATTTATTTTAATTTAATTTTGATTTTTTAAAATCTTTTGCTTTTAGTTTTTTTTTTCTTTTTTTTTCTTCTGACATTTTTTCATTAAATAAAATTAAATGTTATTAATTTTAAATTTACAATTATTTCTTCTTTAAATTTTTAAATAATAAATATTGGCTGAATTTTGTTTAATTTAATTTAATTTTATTTTTTATTTTTTTTTTTTTTCCGTCATCGATTAAATGAATTGCATTTTCGTTTATCATATAATTAAATGTAATTTGGCATTGTGAGGTTTGAACCCTGTATATATATATATAAAAACAATTATTTATATTTAAAGTAAACATGCAAAAAACAGATTTGTAAATTAAATTAGTCTTTTGACAATACAATTTATATACAATGCACATGAATAAACGGGTAAACTGCGAAATTAGTCATTTTGTTGGGGATGAATGCGATTCTAGGACGTAAATAGTTATATATATATATATCATATGTAAATAATATAGATTAATTTAAATATTATAAAAAAAATTGATTCCGCACACATTATTCTTCTCCTTAATTAAAATATGTCTGTATATAAGCATTTTTAAAGATAATAAACTCACAATATTTTCTATTTTTTTTAATTTAATTTTGGTTTTATTATAAATTACTTTAAATTATAATAAATATTTAATTAATCAAACCACATGTCGCATTTATCTATATTAATATTTAGTCTTCTTCTTCTTTTTCTTCTTCTTCTTCTTCTTCTTCTTTTTCTTTGTGATGTATTCCACAAAACGTTTTTCATTAATCATGGATTTTTACAATTTCTTATACCTCTTAATAACGTTTGACATTTTTTATTTATCAAACCCATATATGTGTGTTTTATTTTTCTTTTTGTTAGCTCACCTAAAATGTATTTATCCATCCATTTATATAATGTCATAGAATATATATATATATGTTTTGTGATTCTGTTTATTTTTTGGACAGTCAATATTTTTGGTATTTAAATTCCAAAAATCTTTAAATGATCATTATGTGTCCTAGAAATTTCAACGGTTTATTCCTAAATAGTAATTTTATAAATTGATTTTTATTTTTTCCATTTTCTATAATCAAATCATCATTGCTCAAATGTTTCTTCCATGTTATTCTTTTTTATTTCATCTGTAGAACCACATTTCATTTTCTATTAAGTCTCTTATCTTCATATTCCATCCATTGGCATTTTCTCTTCCTGATGTTTGTCATTCTAAATGTCCATTTTGTTTCCATTTTTCTAAAAACTTCGTCATTTCTCACATGTTTGGACTATCAAATATTTATTCAGCATATATTCTGTCCTAATCCCTTTTTTTATTTTCATGAATATCTTCATCTATGATGATATCATTTTTCACTGCCATATAGGAAGACTTTTATTCGTGATTTCTAGGAAAACTATTTTCTTTTCATTTTATGAAATGTTCCTGTTTCTTAACACCTTGCTTTTCCTTTTTCAGTTTAAGGCAAATCTTTCATTTATCCCTTAAATTTCATGTCGCATTTTATATATATTTAAATATATTCCCATATATATTTAAATATTTTACAGGTTGCGATAGATAAATTGTCGCCATCTTATATTATTATTTTCGCGCATGCGCGTTGTTTGTTTTTAATTTGTCACTATAGTAGGGTCACTTGGATATCGTCTGTGAAAAAAAAAAGAGCACCATGACACAATTCACTTCGCCAGAAATTTGCAAATGGCATGCTGTGCTGCTTGGCATTCGCTCCAATACGAACATTTTAGAGTGTTTGGGTGTCAATTTGAGGAGAGTGCTGAGAATTCGGAAAGAGATGGATGAGTCTAATGGTGATTACGGTATGGTGTTTGGAAAAAATCACTTTGATCGTTCTGATAAGAAAAGAACTCCTGGATTTGATCGTGAGGGCCTCAGACAATACGGAGGCCTACATCATGTACCTTGAATAGGTAGTGTTGCCCTGGGTCGATAGGACGGCTGCTGGAAGTCCCTATGTCTAGCAACAAGACTCTGCACCATGCTACGCAAGCAGGAAAACCCAGTCATGGCTGTCAGGCAATTTCTGCGACCAACATCAATCCTTACATCTGGCTACTTAACTCCCCAGACTGCAACCCCTTTGATTATTATATGTGGGGCGCAGTTGAGCGAGAGACCAACAAAACTCCTTGTGACACTTAAAGATGAACTGAAGGCAAGGATTATGGCAGCATTCACCAACTTAAACAAGGAGACCGTTCAGAAGTGCTGCAGGTGATTCTGAAGTCGTCTGGAGGCCGTGGTTGAAGCCAATGGCGATTTTATTGAATAAATTTACTCTTTAGTATTTCAAGATATTTTATTGTAATTTTTTTGTAATTTGTAAATATATCTGTTAAAATGAGATGTTAGTGTTATTTTCATTTTGCGTATAATTTAGACAACAAATTTATTCACCACTGTGTCATATTTTCTATATATATATATTTATATTTATAATCTAAATTTATTTTTATATATATATTGAATATTAATTCTTAAAAATATATATTTTTGTAATATACTTATTTGTATTTCCTGTATTTCTCTATTAATCAATTTATCTAATATTTTGCATAATTTATAGTATGAATATAAATTATAAATATTTTGGTTAATATTTTTCATAAATTGTATATCAATATATAAATATATTTTTACAAATTATATATATTTATATATTTTTTATTATGCATTGCTATTTCAATTTTTAAAAATATTAAATTCATATTTTTTTAATATATTAAATTATAAATCAATATATATATATTAATTATACGTAATATCAAATCTATCAATATATATATAAAAATCTATATATTATCAAAAATTTTCTATTTTTATCATCTTTAAATCTTATATTGTATATCTATTATAAATATTTATTCATTTGATTTTTTTTTCTTTTCTTTCTTCCTATTATTCAGTTCATCTATATTTATATCAATTTATTCATATCTATCTGATCTATCTATATATCTATCTATCATATCTATCTATTTATCCTATATTTTAATATCCAATTCTAAATTATCTTCATGAAATTTTTCTCAATTTATTATATATTTATATATCTAATATTATTTTTTCAGTTTATCTCAGTATATCAGTGCATCTAATTTATTTAAATATATCTATCTATCTTATTTATCTATCAATCTATATATTCTTTTTATCTATCTATCTAATATAAAATTTTTTATTTCCTAATAAGTTATTTTAAAATCTATTATCTATTATCTATTATATATCTATCTATCTATCTATCTATCTGATATTCTTTCTTTTTTTTGATCTCAGTCATGTTAAATTAATGAGGATATCTATTGGTTTTTATTATCTATTTTTCTATCTATCTATCTATCTCAATCTTTTCATTTGAAATGCATTTTTATGAAAGAAACTCAGTAAATCTTTAACATCATTAAAATTTAATATCTATCTGGTAAAACCACATCTGTCCAATTTTCTGGGATGAGTTACCAATATTACATTATTTTTAAGGTTTCAGCTTTCCTTGAACAAAAATATTATTATATGGATTAAAACAGTGGTTCGATCTATTTTTGATATAGTCATCGTGAAAAAAATCCCATGATCAGTATAATACAGAATCATTTTAGGAAACAAAAAAAAGTGGACGATTCAGATATCCCTAGTTATCTGACAAAATAATGAAATAATAAAGATAATGAAGTCTTTTAAATTTATTTTATGTTTTTTCACCCTGAATTCAAATGAATTTAAATTTTTAAATTTAAAAAAATATTTTTGAAATCAAAAAATGGAATCCACTTTTATTCATTTTTATTTTTAAAAAATTCATCAATTGACAATTTTCATTCACATTTTTAAAAATTTAAGATTGAGATATAATCACCTTTCCACCATTGAAAAAAAAATATATACTTTTGAATTCAAAACAGTCATAAAAAATTAAAAAGAATATTGCGTAACTTCATTTTTCTATTTTTTTCATGGTAATTCATTTTTAATAAAAGAATGATATTATTGAATTTTTTTTTGGTCGCTTGACCTTAACATAAAAATTTATTATATTGGAACAAAATGAAAGTTTTTTTTTTTTTAAATAAATGTTTCTTTTAATCTTTTGTTTGTTTGTTTGTTTTGTTTCTATGTTTGTAAATATTTCTATAAATAAAATAATCTGTTGATTTATTTTTTTTTATCCTTAAATATCTATCTATCTATCTATCTATCTATCTATCTATTCTATTTCAATCTTTTTCATTTCTTTTTTTCTTTCCATCTATATATCTATCTATCTCATTCTATCAATTTTTTTTTCTTTTCTTTATCTATCTATCTATCTATTAATCTATTTATCTAATTATCTATCTATTCATATCTGTTTATCTTTTCATTCTTTCCTTCTATCTATCTATCTATCTATCTATCTATCTATCTATCTATCTATCTATTTATCTATCTATCATTTCTTCATCTGTTTCTTTCTTTTTCTAATTTTTATCTATCTATCTATCTATCTATTCTATCTATTTTTCTGTTTTTCTTTTCCATTTCCTTCTATTATTCATTCATCTTTTCTATCTTTCTATCTATCTATCTATCTCATCTATTTTGGGTTTCATTATTTTTTTTTTTCTTTCTGTTCTATCTATCTATCTATTTATCTATCTTTCTATCTTTCCTTTAATCAGTCTGTTTATTTCTTTTATTTTTCTTCTTCTCTCTATCTATCTATCTATCTATCTATCTATCTATCTATCTATCTATTCTCAGTTCATCTATTTATCTATTCTTTTTCTCATCTCTTTCTATCCATCTTCTATCTATCTATCTATCTATCTATTTCAGTCTGTTCATTTCTTTTTTCTTTCCTTCTATCTATCTATCTATCTATCTATCTATCTATCTATCTATCTATCTATCTATTTCAGTCTGTTCATTTCTTTTTTCTTTCCTTCTATCTATCTATCTATCTATCTATCTATCTTTTCATATCTTTTTTCATTTTTTATCTATCTTTATCTATCTATCTATCTATCTATCTATCTATAAATATCTATCTATCTATTTCAGTCTGTTCATTTCTTTTTTCTTTTTCTATCTATCTATCTATCTATCTATTTCAGTCTGTTCATTTCTTTTTTCTTTCCTTCTATCTATCTATCTATCTATCTATCTATCTATCTATCTATCTATCTATTTCAGTCTGTTCATTTCTTTTTTCTTTCCTTCTATCTATCTATCTATCTATCTATCTATCTATCTATCTATCTATCTATCTATCTCATTAATTTCCTATCACAAACTTCATTCTAATGGAAGCAGGAAATATACGGGTTCATTTTAAACATTCTTTGTTTCTCGCGAGAATGAACGAGAACTTCGCCAAATCTTGGTTCGCAACTGATAAGTGTTCGACACTTAAGCGTCCCTCTTCACCAGGTTATTGACTGTAGACATTACATTAATTAATTTTTATAATTAAAATCTAAATAAATTTTGGCCCCAATATGGGACGTTGGGAGTGGCTGGTAAACGAGACGAAACCAAACTTAAGTTCAGATTGTCTAGTTTTAATAAATGCTTCTCTACCAAAAACAAAAAAGAATACATAAATAAATAATATATATATATATATATATATATATATATATATATATATATATATATATATATATATAAATATATTTGTGTGTGTGTGTGTGTGTGTGTGTGTGTGTGTGTGTTGTTTTTAATTTAATTTCTTTCAGATTTTCAAAGTCAATGTTCAGCCAAGTTGAAAAAACAAGATTTAAATTTATAATATTTTAGATAAATTGAAACCTTCTCAAATGATGGACTTGAAATTATTTCAGGCTCAATATTCTGACTGGAGGGTTTATCCTGATTGGGAAAATTTCTTTCTTAATGTTTTTTGAAAACCCTCGCAATTTTACCAACATTTATTTTTTTTTTTTGCTACCTTCGTTTATATACGTTAAAAATTAATTAAGCACAACTATTAAAAGATTAATTTTTTTTTCGCAGATTTTGACATATTTTTGTGTTGTAGGGTTTGCAAATACGCGTTTTATCTTTTCAGTCATGTTAAATGTCGAAGAAGCACTAAATAAAAATAAAATTTCCTATTTTTTATCTATAATGTTGGCCGTGTTAAAATTATTCTACTTTTTAACAAAAAAAAATTCACGAAAATTCAAACATTTAATTTTGTAAAATGATTATAATGTGTTTTTTGGCATACTTATATTAAAAACAGTTTTTACATCATGCGGATGGTGCAAACAAAATCGTTATTTTCGTGTTTTATTGACTAAATTTGATTGGGGTTCCCATTATCATCAATTTGTAAACCTCGCTACCTTATCAATATTTGCTTTTTTTTCAACCTATATTTATATACGTTACAAGTTAAACTAAACACAACTGATTGTTATTAAACCAAGACATTTTAAATGTAGCTTTTTTTTCCTTCCATTTATTAAATAATTAATTTTTTTTGTCTCTTTTTCCTGTGACTTTATTACCTTAAAAGAATCTCATCCTACATCGAATATTTTTTTTATTTTTATTTTTTTTATCATTAAATACTGATTGGGGCCCCAGGTAGTGCTTTGTGTGCCTTAAATCTTCTTATAAACATTTCCTTTTTTTACTATAAACATTATGTATACATTTCACAAATTAAACTTGAAGACTGACAACTTGCTAAAAAGGATGATTAGTTACACATTTCGCGGATTTTGAGGTCATTCTGGGGTCTTTTTTTTCCGTCCAAATATTTTTATACATGTCGCTCGAAAAAAAACAAGAATTTTTTAAATGTAGTTTTTTTTTTTCTGACTTTTTTTCCCCCTGTGACTTTATTACTGGCCATCTTATATCGAATGTTTTCATTTTATTTTATATTAACTTTCAGGCGCGGGAAAAGACAAATTTGGTGTCCGGTCCGTGATTTGTGACTGTTGCTATCTGATCAACATTTGATTCTTTTTTTTTTCTACCTACATTTATACACGTGGCACTTCAACGTGGTGTAATGGTTAGCAAGCTTGTCTCTCTAGACCAATTACAACTGAACTGTGAGTTCGATCCTCACTGGGTGTCCCATACTTTCGGCCTTGTGACGCATCTAAGCTACGCGTAAAAAAACATTGAGCATCTCGTCGTGTTGTAATAGTTAGCAAGCTTGTTTCGCTAAAACAATTACGGCTGAGTAGTGAGTTCGATCCTCACTGGGTGGCCTCTACTTTCGATCTTGTATCACATCTAAGCTATGCTTGGAAAATCGATATATACGTTAAGCACAACTGAGTATTATGGAGTCTTCGCATTTTTTGACGTCATTCTCGGGTCTTTCTTTTTTGCCCAAATCCATAAACTTGTTTTGCTCATGCAAAGTTTAAAAAAAAAAAAAAGTTCTATAAAATGCACAATTTTTCCATAATGTTGAATGTGTTAAAATTCTTCCATATTTTCTCAAGAAAACATCTCAAATTAATGTTAAAAATTGTCACAAAACATTATTGATTTCTTTAATATGGAATGATCTATTATGACATGTCTCTAATTTGTATTTAGATGCATTGTATTTATTTTCAATCTTTCTATTTGAATTGTTCACCTATATTGCATATGATCAATAATCTATATATATAAAACAGAGGATGTCTGTCTGTCTGTCTGTGTGGTACCTTTTCACTAGAGATCCATCCAACCGATTTTGACCAAACTTGTCACATACATTGTACAATGTAAGAGATAGGTTCTTAGCATAAAAAATCGATAATTTTAAAAAAATCAATAATCGATAAATCCGATCAAAAATCGATACATTTCATTTTTGTCCGATTTCGTTCAAACTCGGTATGTAGGTTACTTACATAATAACGAACTCAACGATTAACCTCATTTTTTTTCCGCCACTGCGTTTATTGAAAAAAAACCGTTAAACGAAAAATCGATTCCAACATAAATTTTAAACTAAAAACCTTCCTCAAAGGATCAAGCAATCTAATACAAACTTCAATCAATTGTAGCTAACAATAAGTTGATTGTTTAACAGTCATTTAACTTGATAATTGACTCCACCCATATAGTGAAAACTTCGTAAATAACGAAAAATGGCGATTTTTAATGGTTTCTTATTTTTCGTTGATCTTTCAACCAATTTTCATTAAACTTAACAATTGCTTTATAAATGTATCCTCTTTTACATCCCTGGTAGCACACTGACAAATTGAATTTCAAAAACTCCAAAATAATTGTGGTCTGAAGTGGGTCTTCATGTTGCCTGTTTTACCCCTTCATGACCAAAGATGAATAATTTTAACACGTTCAACATTAGTTAAGTGTGTTAAAATTCTTCAACTTTTTAACAAGAAAAATCTTGAGCTGGTGTTAAAAATTGCCGTAAAACATTGTTGATTTATTTAAGATGGAATTATCTGTGATGATATGTCTCTAATTTGTATTTAGATACATTGTATTTATTTTCAATTTTTCTAGTTGAATTTTTCATCTATATTGCATATGGTCCATTATTGTACATAATTAGGTTATTTTGTATTTTATATGAATACTACATTACGAAAATTGGGATGTAGTTGAGGGGGCGTCTAGTATCATAGATTTGCCTCTGAACTAATTAATGCTTTTGAGTCTTGTGTCAGACTACTATAGGTTTAGTACTGTTCAAATATATATTTACCATTCCTATTTCATTTTCTTGTGAAAACAACAAAGCATGTGTTACGATTTATTGAAGCATTTGCAAACATTAAAGGCAATTATTTGAAAAAAGAAAAGTTTTGTACAATTCTAACGAGTTTCGAAATCAATATCTGGTATTTTTCAACACGGTCTGAACTCTACTCTTGCTTTTCTTGTATTTGCTTTAATTAGTGTTCAGGAATAGTTCTTCGGGCTTCTTGAAGGATCTTCCAAAGTTCTTCTTTGGATACTGGATGATTTTTTGTCCTGTTCTTTCTCAAGATGATTCCCCGCTGTTTCAATATTGGCTCGGTCTATACTGAGGCCAATCTATGATTGTTAATATTCGATCATGTGCTTTTCTATCAAGATCAGCTTTTATTTCATTGGCTGTGTGTTTGAGATAACTCAAGGCCGCTTCTATCCTCGGGAGTGCCTAAGGGCAGAAAAAAACTGATAGCCTCCACCAGGATCATCTGTTAGTTATGGCTCTCAGGATTTCCTGAATTGTCATGTCCGTCTACTCTATGATATTGTCTGACCAGCGTTTGCTGTCCCTGCTTGCGTCCGCCTTCAGCAGTGCCTTGCATGATGGTCTTGCAGAGACTGTTACACTGCATGTCGTGCATAAACCATGACATCTTCCTCTACTTAATAACAAGGAGTGATTCCTCCTCCTCATCATCATTTCTTTGACCGCTTCAATCCTCGGGTGTGTCTAAGGGCAGAAGAAACAGATAGACTCCTCCAGGATGATCTATTGGCGGTGGCTCTCAGGAGTTCTGGCATTGTCATGTCCGCCTATCTTTGGTGTTGTCTGACCACTGTTTACCGCCCCACTGCTTGCGTCAGCCTTCAACAGTACTTTGGATAATGGTCTTGCAGAGGCTGTTATATCGTGTGACGCGACCAAACCATGTCATCTTCCGACGCTTAACAGTGTCGAGAAGATATTCTTGTCGGACTGGCGAGACTTCTGGCCTTTCCCCCGTACATAAGCAATGGTTTTGTGCTCCAAGTAGGAGGAGCTTTCTCTTGCATTTGTTCCCGAATCCCTGGATCCTTTTTCCTGTCGCAACCAGGACACTACAAAAATATACTGATTTTTTAAATAATTTAGATGGCGCTAGGACGAAGGTGCTCACATTTATAAATACGGAATCAAAACGGATCTCTGACTTCATAAAGGGCCACTTCGTTTTTATTTACAAATATCAAGTTTTGGGACTGTGCTAACGACATTGATACATTGATAATTGTGTACTACTACGAATTGGGAAAAAGGACAATATCAGTAGCACGCAGTTATCAATGACATAGACACAGTTTAGAAACTCAGCTAAATAAAAGCTTAGTACAGGTAAGTCTTTCAAAAGCCAGGCAGGCATCGGTCTGACACTAGATTTATATTATGAACAGTATCAATCGATATTTTCTAATCTGAGTAATACTCTGGATAGAGGAACATCTCATAAATTTCAATCTACTAGAATTCTTCCAGAATATATATATATATATATATATATATATATATATATATATATATATATATATATATATTATAAATTAATTGATTTAAAATATGTTTTTACCGCTACTGAGTTCTAACGATATTTCAAAAATGGAAGCTGAAAAATTCATGAATTTAATTTTGTAATTAAATTAAAGACATTAGTTCCATTTCATCCTCAAGCGAATTTTGAAGTAACTTTTTTTTGTATATATATATATATATATATATATATATATATATATATATATATATATGGAAGCACAGTGGATAGCTGCTCGGATTGAGGAAGTGGAGAGTCGAGTTCGAATTTCAATTGGGTTCCTTGCAATCGATTACGTGCAAATATTCTTGGAAAAGATATGAATCCACCTCTTCTCCCGCCACCTATAGGTAAAATAGCAGGGCAGACTTGGTCCTATATCATTGGGTGGCAACTAGAAGGACAATACTGAATTCAAAACATCCAACTATCGACAATCTGGACTCTGTAGCCATGGTTGGCAACCAGTATAGAAGAAGGACAACATTGAGTTAAAGATCAAATGCAAATCAAATATGGATCGGGATACTATAGGATGATATTATATATATTATATCATCTTACTTATTATAAAATGCAGATTGTGTGTGTGTGTGTGTGTGTAACGTTTATATATTGGATCAGAATTCCTACATTTTTCAACCGATTTCAACAAACACACAGGACTACATAAAATTACCTTGTGGTGGTTCTAACAGCGCCAAAAATGGGAAAAATATAATTGTTTTTGCACAAAATCAATTTGAAAACACGATTAAGAGACATCGGGTTGTGTGTGTGTGGGTTCCTTTAAATATGGGAGCGGATTTCCTATATTTTTCAACCGATTTCAACAAAACTTCACATTTTTTTTTTTTTTTTTTTTTGTTGAAATGTAGTAAACCTTATTGTCTTGACACAATTTTCTTTATTTTTATATTCAGAATTCTTTAAAATTTGTTTACCAGGATTGTTTATAAAATTATTCTATTCAATCATACTCATAACGATTGAAAACAATGTAAGTTCTTGAGTTTAGGTTTGATCAATTTGCTTAAAAAAAAAAAATTAAGACATGTATGTCCGTCAACCTTAAACAAATCAATTTTTAACAAAATCTATTTTATTGTTATATCCCCAGAAATTTATAAAATATATATATATATATATATATATATATATATATATATATATATATATATGATTTTATAATATATTATCCATATATATACTATTTTATGTTTTATATTTATATATTATATATATATATAAATAATAGAATAATAAACAGTCATCATTCAGTAAAGAATTTCTATTTATTTTTTAACCGTTATTGAATATAAAAATTATCCCATAAATATATAATATTTCTTCATATATATATTATTATATATATATATATAATATATATAAAAATATATCTATAAACATATATTATTAAATATAAAAGAAATGGATGCTTGTTTGATCAGAACGTTCTAAACTCCGTATATTTTTTTCACACAAAATAAAACAAAAAAATATTAATATTTTTTTTAAAAGATGGTTTATCTAAGCAGTATCATATTGTCCATGTCTTTAACGAATTTTTGGAATTTACCAAAAAATTCCTTATTTTGACAAAATTGCTGTGTGCAGAAACGGGTTCAAATTCGCTTACTTAACCTCGTACATAGGTTAAAAATAATGTATGATTGCCATATGTCTAGATGCAATGTATTTTTTAGAAGTAGTAGAAGTCCAATTTTTGTTGTTCTTGCTTTTTTTAATAGATGGCCTTGCAAAAGTGATACTGTGTGTATGTTATTTTTCAAGTAATATCTATAGAATCTATGTTTTTTTATATGTTTTTATCGGTGATATGCATTCCCAATAAAAATTATATTCTTTTATTATTAGTGTCAAGAATCTTTCCGAATCAATTTTTTTTTTGTGGTTTATTTTGGTTGTAGGGTTATTAGATTTTATTTAAACTTTTTTATAATGAGCAACTAAATATTTAATTGTTTAACATTTCACCTGTATTTATCTGTTTCAAAAAAATTATTATGCATTTGGATAATAGTTCATAATGTTAAGTTTATTTTTGTATATTATTAGTGTTTTATAAATTTATATGTGCCACAGACATCTTTTTTACACACAGACAATCGGAAGTTACCTTTTTATATATATATATATATTTTATCCATATATATATCTAAATATACGCTATATCTTCTATAATTTTAAATTTATATATTTTGCTTTTAATATCCCGCTTGTTTGTCATAGATTAATTTGTGTTTATTTTTTTGAAATAAAACAAACAAACAAACAAAAAAGCTTCGTGAATTATCTTGAGTATCCTCTCGAGAGATCGATTGGTTTTTTTTCCTTGAAAGCTATCCAATTTGTATGGTAGTTTCTTGGACAAACTTTAAGGTTTCATCCTTTATCATTTCTAATAATTTCAATTATTTTCCGTATCGTTCGAACATCCGCTTTTCTTGTATTGTTTCATTGTCTAACCTTTGTTTTTATCATAAACTTCATTTTATCCTGATGGTTTGAAAAACCTTTTGCTGCACCGGAATGCCCTTATCTCGACGTCAAATTAATGTTTGTTTGTATTGATTTTTCTTTTTTGCAAAATTGACTAATTGTTATTTATACAAATAAGCATATATATTGTAAGTTTTTTAAACAGTTATCTTGTAAATAGTGAACTTAAAATTGATTTTTTATAATGTCTTATATTTCCCGTTATATGCAGTACAATCATGACTTGGAGAAACAGTCTGACTTTACTGAAACGTTATTAAAGAATGGAGAATAGTGTAATTATGACATTACAATTTTAAATCTCATTTCATGTTACGTGGCCTTTTTAATCCATTAAAACTCAAAGATGTGTAATGAAATTTTCAGGACCACGTTTTATTGTGGTATAAATATAAATATTTAATTTTAGATATATAATTATATACTATTTTAAAACGATTGATATCTATATTTCCAGAATGCCATCTTTAAAATGAAATGAATAAAATCTATAAATGTTTAAACTCATGAAATTCATGTATTGTTATATTGGGGAGATCTCATCCACTCTGAAAGATTCTGTGGTCATTTTCCTTTCTTGACCCAAGAATCGGTTTTTTTTGCTTTTCAAAATCTTCAATAACGGCGGTTGCATTTAGTGGTATTTATATAAAAATATTATTATATATATATATATATTATATTCTTATTCAAGAAGACATAAAGTTGGCCTCGATCTTTTATTTTCTATTGAACTTTATTCGAATTATGGAAGGTTTTTTTCGATTAGTTCAACAGACAAGAAAAGTTTTCAGTTTCAGCAGTATAATCTAGATTAATCGTTCTTCATTCACTGCAGGAAAAAAGGAGTCAGAATTCCAAAATGCCTTTTAGTGACAGTTTATATACCGTATTTGAAATAATAAAATCGATTAATTACAGATCCTTTTTAAATCAAGGCGTACAAAAAAGATCAGATACAAATGATATATATATATGAGTAAATATTCATGGATTCTGACTCTCAATTTGGCACGAAAATGATCAAATTCCTTATATATTGCAGATAAAAAATTTAGGAACTCCACTTCATGTCAGAAAACGTTCATAAATCAAAAACGTTATAATCCATATATGTCAAAACATGTCCTCTGGTATTTGTTCTTCATAAATTTCTAGATATCCATATGAACTAATTATATTTTTCCCTTTAAGCTAAACATTTTGTCGAAAATACATCTCTCGAAGATTTGGTTTATTTTTTCATTTAAAGTTATAAAAAATAAAAAGATAAACTCAGATAATATATAAGATATATATTTTTAAATGTAAATATGATAAATTCATACCGATATGGCTTTCGATGTTGCGTATATGCAGAGTTTCGGTTTATATAATGTATTCTGTTATTTTTAATTCACGTAAGATTTGTCGATCAAAATATATTTGATTATAATAGTTATTTATATTTGCATGGATAAAAAATTGTCATTAATATTCCATGAATATAAATTTTTTTCTACATTCACATCTTCTAACCACATATTGTTGATAATAAGCATTTTGATGATTGATTTAATGGTCGGTTTGGCAAAATATTTTAAAAAATATCGAAATTTTAAATAAAAATTTTAAATCAAAACTTCAATGTTTTCTTTCGATACATTCGCATCTTGTCAATAATTAAAACAATTCCTCATCATCCATTTTTGAATGATCATTTTTTTTTTCTGTTTTTGTTGGTATCCTTTTCTTTTTCTTTTTTTATATACATTTAGGGATATCGTATCTATAAAAAAAAACAATAAATAAATAAAATTTTTTTACTATTATTAAAAAATATTTTAAGATGAGTTACATTTTCCAAACATTTTTTCCTGTTTCATTCAAACGGATAAAAAATTGTCAATAAAATGATACTTGAATGTTTAAGAATGGTATCCTAGGTAAATCTTTTTGAAATGTCAATTTGTCATAAATCAAATTTTCTTTTTAAAATTTTTTAAATTTTTTCTCCCCGATCCCAAAGTTTATATTTCTTTTGAAACCGTCTTCATTTCATTTTGAATCTCCTGGATATTATTTATATTTTCTATCTTAATAATTTAATTTCAAACAGTATTTACTTTTTTAATATTTCAGATTATATTTCCTAATTTAATAATGTTATAGATATTTCTCAGGTCTGTTGGCTTTTGATTTCCCACAGTTTGAATTGGCATGTCCCAGGAGATAGATACAATTATTTTGATGGAAAAATGTCTTTATATATTCATATTGACTCAAATATTTCGATTTTTTTTTATTCCATATCTTTGAATCATATATTGGAATATTTCTTATATCTGTGTTTATTTAAAATTATTCACAAATTATTATAATTTTAAATGTATCTCTGGTTATCTTGTGGATCTGAATCAGAAAGTTCAAGAGACAAAATAGATTTTTGCATCATTCTCAACAAAACATTAACAATATATATGTGCAATTTTTCTTGAATTCATGTTTCTATTCTGATCAAAGCCTTCTTAATGCTGAAATGTTTTCCTTAATTTCTGGTGAAATTAAAAAAATAGTATTAATATATTATAAAAAATTTAAAACCAATTAACCTCCTAGTCTCCTAATTATCTACAACCACAAACAACTTCAAATCCTTTACAAAAAAACAATGTTAATATATCAATTTACATGCCCGTTCATTTGCTTCTCTGATAATAATAATAAAACCCACTACATATATTGGTTTTACTACAACCACGCTCTCCCGTAGACTTACCTGTCACCTTTTCTGATCTTAGTTCTATTAAACAACATTTCTTAGAAATCAAAACAATGCCATGTTCATAATATTAGACAGATATTAGTTGACAATATAAATATACTCACACATACGCACAGTAAAACGAACCTTCAGATATTGGAGGCCATCTACATTAAAACAAAGCAAGCCACAATCAACAAAATTACATTTCAAGCTAGTCACAACACATTAGATTGTATCTAGACATATGGTTCTGTTGCAATACTTCGGTCTTCGTGGTATGACATCATAGAACCGCATCCTGAAACTTGAATCTGCGTTTGCTTTTCAGCGACCGTTAACGTCGCATAGAAATCTTCTGTATCAAAATAACAAAATATCATCTTTGATGGTAGAATATCTTTGTTTTGAACTGTATAACCACTCTGAAGATGGCTCATGTGAGCCAAAAGAATTAGAACAAAATAATAAAAAAATATCAAAATGTTGGACAATTTTTTTCTTTATTTTCATCAGAAATTAAAGCAAACATTCGAATTAAAACAGCTCATGATCAGACATAATAGACATTCAATGTCTGTTATATTTAATAATATATATATATATATATATATATATATATATATATATAGAGAAAAATATTTCTTTCCAGATAGTCCATGAGAACATAAGGGTAGATAGGAGATATATTTAATGAAGTTAGATTCACTACAATGATTAAAGTTTAACTAAGACTTCAATGTTAAGATAAAAAATGATTACAACCGCATAAATTTAACAAGTGACAAAAGTAAATGTCAATTTTATAATTAACTATTTCAATGAATCCCATGTTAGTAGCGCGGCTCAGCTTTTTTCCCGTTCAACCTATGCTCAAATGTATAACCATCGATGAATAATAATTCATATATAATTCGACTGGATTGTTCCACATAATAATCACTAACATAACCTGAACCGTTATTTATCGACCTGGCGGTAAACCATTTTCAAAGAACAGAGTTTCAATTACTCTCGAATCTGTAGACTTATTTTCAACCTATCTCTTGTTAGACATTTTCATGACGGTCGTCTTCGAGTATTGAATCCAGAGGTTGGCAGTGAATATTTCGGAGACAGTAGGTAAGCGTAGTGAAGGTTCGCAGTGGATATCACAGCAGAGTGTAGTTCATCCTTCTCCTGGTCGCCTTTTGTCCTTCTGGTAGGAGGAAACAAGATGGCCGCCTTTATACACTATGAATACAGTGTTGGGCGGCTTCTGATTGGTCAACCTTCTATTGGTCGACTATAAAGGGAAATAAGTCATTCTGACTCGCTCCCTAGTTATAAATATATACCCAAAAACCGTAATCTCTCTCTCTCACTCAGCTAAACTCTCTCTCTTTCTCTCTCTCTCTCTTTCTCTCTATATATATATATATATATATATATATATATATATATATGCCCAAATACATTGTTACCAAATAATATTTATCCAAAATTATAACGTATTCATGTTATAAGATCACAAAAAAAATTCAAGTTTGGTTGTCTTATCAAGTTTGGTGGTGATTGCAATATATATATATATATATATATATATATATATATATATATAAATTCATTTATTTTAAAATATAGTTCCATCGCTATACAGAATTACTATGTTTAAAAAAAAAAAACATGATAATTTCTGCTTTGAAACATGGTAATTCCTGTGTTCGATGCAACCATATTTTAAATCAGTAAATTTAATAATATTTATGCTGTATATAGATTTAATTGAGCACTGTTTTATAAAAATAAAAATACAAATAAGAACACGGATTATATATCTTAATAATCTTTCTCTTTAAATTTTTTATATATATATATATATAATTTCATATATATAATTCTAACTTCTTTAAAGGGACTGCAGATAAAACTTTTCAAACCAGAATATGAGCCTGAAAATTATTATTTTTTTTTTAGATCCAAAAGAATAGGAATTAAAAATTACAGAAAATAAAAACTTGACATTGCATTTAATGTTTTATAAGTCAAAGTTGACTGGAAAGTAAGTTTTGGAAAAGAGTTTAATTAGACCTAAAGTACGAGAGAAAAAGACTTTTTAGTATATATATTATATATGCTGAATTAATGAATGTTTCACGTGTGTATAAACTATAGATCCTTTTTTCATAATCTTCGATAAATAAATGCAAAATACACATACACACATACAACATTTATGATTAATACAAATATAAAATTTGTGACCTGATTGATGTTATATTTTCGAGTCGACATCATTACCTAGAACCTCCAGCAATCGCCCGTCAGATCTTCAACTCTTTTCACCTAAAATATATATATGCAACCATATAAATATATATATATATATAACCAAAAATATACACAAATTTCGTGGTTTTTTATATTGGTTGTCTTTAAGACCATCCAAATGAAACGTTTCCAATTGTTTTTATATCTGTCCGATTGAAATTCCTAACAGAGGGAAAGACTTTAAAACAGAAAAGAGAGCGCTTTTTCCATTTCGTAAATTAAAAGGAGGAAATATCTCGTCTCTCATCTCCCCACAAAAGAGATGTTTCTTGGTTCACATTTCTACACCAAGCAAATTGATTGGAGGAAATTTAGCAAAAAAAGAAAGATGGGGAGAGAGGTTACCCGTTGCAAAAAAACTGTGTTTGGTGTGAAAGGGAAAATTGAAAAAAAAAAAAAAATTTCTAAGTTTAAAAATCAAATTTGTCAAATAATTAAATATATTTCGATATATTTTATTCTCACACACACAATTATTTCAAACACAAAAACACAACACACAAAAAAACATATTTTATATATATATATATACATTTAAATTAATTTAAAGAAAACTTAAGAACGGATGTTTTTTTCCCAAAATCATACACTATCCATCAATTTTTATAAATATTTCGTTTAATTTTTTTCTTTAAATGCTATCTGATGATTCATTATCCTTTAAAAAAAAAATAAAAAATATATATAATTATGTATATTTTAATGGAACCTATATTTAATTCTGTTTATATATATATTATATATATATATATATATATATATATATATATATATATATCTATATATGACATTGATTGTTATTGGTACATAAAATATTATATATAAAATATATATAATTTATATGAAGACATATATACAATTACAAATACCATATTCATACTAACATATACAAAATATATAAAAATAAAATAATTTCAATACATAATATTATATATAAGAATATTTTTTTTATGAAATATTTTCTTTTAAATTTCTTACAAATTTAGATAATTATGTATATATAAAGATAATGGTATATTTATTAAATTTTTCTATAAATTAAATACACAATTTTTGTTTGGTTGCTAATCTTTCCAAAATTGAAATTGTATATGACATTTTAAATATGAAATTTCCATAAAAAAATCATTAGACGTTTAAACTTAATTCATTTAAAATCGGTCTATGATTTAATATAACAGTGTATATATTTTTTGAATTATTGGCACGGTTTTTATAATTTTTAGCAAAATTTAGGTATTTCTTCTATCCGCGTTCGAATTCCAATCGAATGCAATACATTCAAATCGTTTGGGATGATCTACAACTTAAAAGGATTTAATCCTCTTTTCCTCCCCATTCTATTTAATGGAAGACTGGGTTTTATATGGAAATGGCAACTGATCTAGAAAGTTTAACTCTGGAATTTTTACCTATTCTTCGTTTCTTTACAATGGAGTCTTTATGATTTTTAAACAGCAAACAATTTTTTAGTGAATGGTTAGTCATTGAAAAACGAATAGTTACTTTGTTTTTGCGAATAATTATTCAAAATTATTCTATTTGAAAATTCAATTAAATTTTTTTTCAATCAAAGTATTATGAGATCAATTTTTGAAAATGAAATGAACATATAAAAATGAGAGAGATTTAAATTATCTATAAATGTGACCAAGTTATTCCTATTAAATTTAACATACTTATTTAGACATATATTAATGAAAATTTATAAACGCAAAAAATTTTTTTTTTCGATATATAAATTGGTTATTTTTTTAAGGTCAAAAAATGGCAGCTTATATTTATTTCTCCTCACTCCCAATTGTTAAAAATAAAGATTTTAAAATCGCTTGAAAATATATTAATCCATCGTCTCTATTTAATTTAAATTATTCTATAAATATAGATCAAACTGACATTGAAACCATGAATAATAACTTCATCAAAATTTTCAATCAAAATTAATTTTAAATGGGACTTAAAAAACTTACAAAATCTAAAATTTCTACTTTATTTTCCGTAAATTGAAATTTGAATTTGTTTAAGTTAACAGTATTATAGTCCAAATTTTGTTTAAAGTGGTGATAAGATGAGATCTTGGTATATGTCAAATATATATTACATATAAATAATTTTGTTGGTCTTTCAATATTATTGCCAAATACAGTCCGGTAATGCAAAACTTCGCTATTCATCTAGATTTCTTTAATAAAATAATTTAACAAGAATTAATATGCAATATTATAATGTTGATCTGGCATCGGCTAATGGTTTATTTTCCCATTCACATAAATTGCCTCCTTTGCCTTTTCTAATTGGTCTGCATTGGAATTCGTTTTTGTCGTTATCTGTGGGCTCTTTGCCTCCGGACAAGGTTCCTAAACGACTATCTTGAATTTAAGAGTTTCGTAGACTTGCCCGATGGTTATATCAAAACATTTACGAAATTTAGATGAATAATACGGGATAAACCAAATCCACAAAATTCACTTTTACATTTTGTGAAGTGAATTCCGGATTGATAGATATCCCAAAGTTTAGAGATTTAAATCCATTATGCAATTTCAAATCTGTTTTAAATCCTTCTGATTACCATCTGTTTTTATAGAATATCAATGAGTGTCGAAGTTTTTAAATTTCCACACATACAACAGTCATAATGTTTATTTAGAAAATTGCTTTTTTGAACTCGATTTAATATATATATATATATATATATTTGGTTGGATACATACACGAAAAAATCCAATACCCTAGGTTTCACGCTTTAACATCGTTTTAGAAACCAAATCTGATCCAGTCGAGAATTTTCTGATATTTTTTTTTCCTCTTTCAACCACATTATGCATAAAGTTGTAAACACACACACACACATATCTGACACACACACACACACACACATATATATAGTTATATATTCATATATATATATATATATATTTATATAATAAGATATTTATGTTGATATAACCTTTCACGCTTTTTAAAATCATATATATTTTCTAAAGGAAGTACGATCCGTTTATTACCAACCTAGGTAAAATTTGTTTATTCTCACTAGGTGTATCTTTCTATATTATATATATATATATATATATACTACAAATTTAGAAGACAACATTAATGATGAAATACGTTTTTTATACTCAAAAATATATTTAGCAAAATTTTCCAATTGAATACCATTTTCTGTTTTTTTTGCTCATCGTTAATTATTAACAGTTGAAATTGTCACATATCCTTTATCGATATTGCCATTTGTTTGATAAATATCTTCCTTATTCAGTAAAGATTAACATGTTAAAAAACAACTATACTTTTAATAATCATTAAAATTCATGTTTTTATCTACAAAAGATAACAATAACAACAACAAAAACAAATACGATAATGCAAGGTTGATAAATGATGTTAAGTATTTTTGTGTGTGTGTGTTTTTTTAAAAAATCAGTACGCTTGAACTCAGCTCGATAATAGGTTATGGCAGTGATCCATATAACGTTTTTAATCATTTAAAAGATAGGATTTATATGCTGAACTGTCATCTTACGACCATATCAATCCTTAGTAGCAAAAACATCAATTCATACCGCAAAATATTTTCCGTCAAATCGAGCAAATTACAAGTTAAATTCATATTATTAGTCAAAAAATGATTTCTGTATCCTTCAATTAAATTTGAAAAACCAAAATACATCGTTTCTGGTTTTTATTCGTCAAAAAAAATATTTTCAAAATTTTACAAGTTTTGTTTGTTGATTGAAAATTTAAATTTGACCTTTTTTATCAAACTTTACTATATTTTATATATAATCAATTTGGTACTTCCTGTGTTTTTATTATAGCTTTTTTTTTATATTTATATCTATTTATGGGACATAAAAATCACTATATTCCATTTGAACCTTGTATTCTCATCTGAATAAAAAAGGACTTAAACGCCTACATGAGTTCGATGGCGTTAAATGATAAATTCGCAATTTCTTTTTTGTTTTACATTTTAAATTTCAGAACCTATTAAACATTCCTCTTTAGTTCTTTCAAAACTTGATTTTATAAACCTATTTTTTTTCTTTATATTCACATAGTGGCAATTATTTTGAGACTTCATATATTTTATACAAATGGTTATTTTTTGTTTTTTGTCCAAATTCATCGACTTTTATCCTAACTGTGCAGATAGATTTGCGTTCATTCGACAAATAAATATTTAAATATACAATTATTATTATATATATAGACTAGCAGTAAAAATTGACAAAGATTATTGTTTAAGGTTGACGGACACGCATGTCTTAATTAGTTTTTTTTTTTTTTTTTTACGAATTGGTCAAACCCAAATTCAAACAAAAACATTGTTTACAATCGTTATGAGTCTATCGATTGGTGAATAGAATTTTATTATAAACAATTGTCTTGTAAATGGAATTTTTAAAGCATTCTGAATGTAAATAAAGAAAAAAGTGTGCAAGACAATAAGAAATACTACCTGCCGAAAAAAAAAAGTGGATGTTTGTTTTATCGGCTGAAAAATGTAAGAAATCCGATCCCATATATAAAGGAACACACACACACACACACACACACACACACAACCTGGGTTTTTTAACCTAAGTCACTCCACGGAATCGCTAAAACATAGAGCATAGTCTGATGAAAAAGACGCCAAAGTTTATGAAAACAAAATTTTATCGTCAAAATGCTTATTTTTTATGAAGAGGATAGACTAAATTTTTTTTTAATTATTTTTAAAAATTTTTCCATCTTTTTAGAATATTCTAAATTTTGATTTAAAAAACCTTGTTTCTCTTTGTCGCAACAAGGGGTAGTAAATAACATAGATAATTTTTAGCGTGTTTTTTTGTATTTACACACATTAATTTGGAAAATCTTGCAAAAATAAAAATAATTGTCAGATGTTAATGAAACTTTCAGAAACTATTCACAGATGATCGAAATTATTATAAATATGTTTTTTTTTTTTTATTAAAGTCATGGCAGAAATATTTTTTTTTATATTTATTAACACCCCATAACTAATTTTATGAAAAACTCTAGAAATTCGAGACCATCGGTTTTAGTGATTACAATAGTTAAAAGCACAAGGCTTTGAAGAATGCAAATCATGTTTTTTTTTTTTTTTTTTTTGGCCAACGTACCTGAAAATCAGCTGTGAATTGTAACATAAAAAAAACTCAATAAAACAAATATATTATTTAGTTTCAAATGCTTTTATTTGTTTTAATTTGTTTTTATGAATATGGACAATATTTTCTGAAAGCAAAAAATTTTTTCAATGAAAATTGAATTTTTAATACAATTATTTCTTATTTCTTTAATTTTAAAAAGATTTTTAAAAAATGTTTAAATTGAATTTTAAAAAAATATTTTAACATTAGTTAAAAGCAACATCAACCTTTCAAAATGTCCGTGTGAGATTGTCATTGTCTAGCGCTTTGAAAATTGTATAATTTGGACCAATCAGATTAGCCATGGTAATTAAGAAATGTAATTTTTGTGTTTATAGTCGGACAGTAATTATCAAGTACGGAAGACCAACCAGAATACAATTTAGTTGCATTATTTGAGTTCAGCATTGTTCTCCGCTGTTAAGCCCTTTACTTTTTGCGAAACACGTATGGAGAAGTTAATTTGAGTTTTCAATTTCAACTGAGAAGGGTACCTACAAGTAACAGTATCATCTTATGAAATTTAACTACTGCTAAACTTTAATTTATATGATCTTATTTTTATATTAATCTCAGTTATGACATTTTTCCATAAATGAAATATCAAAATTAATAATAAAATGAATGGAAATACAAATAACACAGTAAAATGTAATAAATGTACATAAAATTATAGTATTTTATGTACACTTCTGATAAAATTTCATAAGAAAGGTACCTAAATTAATTAGATACCTTTTTCTTATGAAATTTAATCTCACTATTAACAGTCTTATTTTTTAATTTCTTTATATTTTCCATAAAGCATCGTAAACGTAAAAATGAAAGCTAAGTACAAAAAAAAAAAAAAAAAAAAAAAAAAATTAGAGCGCTGAAAGTTTTCCTTAAAAGTAACAAGGTAAATAATTTGTTCACTTAAATAATTTCACTTCCTTCCATCCGTAGAAAGAATTCTCCTCCCGTAAGTTATCTAAACGTCATGAATGTGACTTTCGTCAATCGTCAAGCGACGCGAAAGGTTATGACCTGCTTTGTTTTATTTTCAAATTACATTTTTTCGGCGCAGAAGCTAAGTTAAGCTTGGTTCAAAATATTTTAAATAAACAGTATAATTTCTGTTTTTATTAAAATCAGTTTTCAAAAATGATAATTGATTTTTAAAAGAATATCAAAGTAAGATTTTAATCTTTTTTATCAAATCCAAAAAAAATGATTGAAAATGATTGATTATCTGTCCTTTTTTTTTGACCAAAAAAAAAAATATTTTTAACGAAAATTTCAGACGTGCTAGGAACGATTAAAAATGTAAAAAAATACCCCAAAATACTTTGATCTTTCCTCTTTAATAATAATATGAACATTAGACGATAAAATTTTGTTTTCGTCAAGTTCGGCGTCTTTTTTCATCATGCTATGCTCTTTTTTTTACATTTTCGTGGGTGAGTTGTCC
This sequence comes from Acanthosepion pharaonis, assembly GCA_903632075.3. Taxonomy (NCBI): domain Eukaryota; kingdom Metazoa; phylum Mollusca; class Cephalopoda; order Sepiida; family Sepiidae; genus Acanthosepion; species Acanthosepion pharaonis. The sequence goes on along the minus strand of CAHIKZ030002411.1, from coordinate 68,023 downwards.
CCTTTCATTCTCACGATGTGTCTTAATCGTGTTTTTCAAATTGATTTTATTAAAAAACAACTGTGTTTTTCCCATTTTCGGCCCCGTTAGAACCACCACAAGGTAATTTTATGTAGTCCTGTGAAGTTTTGTTGAAATCGGCTAAAAAATGTAGGAAATTCGATCCAACATATAAACGTTACAGACACACACACACACACACACACACACACAATAAGTAACATATAGTTTTATAATAAGTATAATAAGTATATATAAATATTGTTATATATATTTATAAATATATTTATTGTTAATTATAAATTATATATTAATAAATTTATAATAAAAAAATTTGTTTAAAATAATTTGAGATTATTGTATTTTGTTTTATAATTTTCTAATGAATATATATTGCATATTTAAAAAATGTACTATATAACATTTTCCATTCATTATTTTTTTATGCAAAATAATTTATTTTCTAAAAAAAAAAAAGATTCTTGGGATAAATTTAATTTATATATAATATATATATAAATTATATATATGTTTAAAAAAAAAAATTTTTTCTTTACAGTTTCCTCTTAAAAATATAGTTTGTTTTTTGAAAAAGTCACTGAAAGGTTATAGATATTATAATTAAAATATCAATTTATTTTATATGCTCTTTTTTTGTCGTTATCAATATAAACCATTCCATTATAAAAAATATAAAAATATATTTGTGAAAAATTCCAATTGTAAAAATATAAGGTTTATTTTAAATAAATTTAAATTTTTTTTTCAAATATAATTGTAAAAAAAAATTATTTTCATTTATGTTTAAAAAATTATGATAAATTTTATAAATATATTTATAATAAAATGGGGACCGCTATATAAATATATGGTGAAAACTTTCATAACAGATTTTCAATTATCTCAAAAATGGGGTATCTATATATTTATGGTTTTTTTAAAAATAAATAATATATTGGAAAATTTGATTTCATTTTTTTAATTATCTTATTTTATAAAATTGAAATTTAAAATCAAGTCAGGGGGACCTGTTTTCATATTATTTTTGTAAACACAATATCTATAATCAAATTTGATTTGTGAATGTTTTTTTTCAAGTAATTATATATATATCCTTTCGTTCTCTTTAACGTTTAAACTGTCAATTTATTTTTTTTAAATTTTAGGAAAAGTCAAACAAATTATATGCCATTATTATTTATCCCATTATATATTACACTGTTTTTTAAAAAAATTTAAATATATATATTTAATATAAATAAAAAAATGCTGTCATATTATAAATAATTTTAAAAAATATAAAAATTATAATCAAATTTGAATACAATAATTCATTTTTTTTTTATTTTTCAAAAAACATTTTAAATCAAAAAATGGAAAGTTAAACTTTTGATTAAAAATTTATGAATTAAAATTTCTTTTATAAAAAATGGATGGTTTGAAAAATATTTTAAACACTAGGATTTTTTTTTTTTTTTTTTCCTGGTTTTTTATGCAAAGTGGAAAAAAAATTGCAAGGTTTCAATATATATTTCTATATAAATATATAAAAGTATAAATTTTGATATATAAATAAAATTAAATCAATTTAACCAACTAAGATAAACAATAAAAATTGATTGAAAAAATTTTTTTGGTTAAATACTGTTTTTAAAAGATAAATTAAAAATGAGTAATGCTCATGATTAGATAAAAAAAAAAAAAAGATAAAAAAATTATATTAAATTTTGATAAAAAATGATAAAATTTTTAAAATTAAGACATTTTATTTATATATTAATATTTTTAAAAATTTAAAAATTCTTAAAAAAACTCAATATAATCAAAAAAAAAAAAAAAAATAGAATAATAAGGATAGATTTAAAAAAAGTTTTTTTTTTTTGAAGATTGCTATAAAAAGGAAAAAAAAAAATAACACTAAAAAGAGTTTTTTTAAATATCATATAAAAAAAAAGAAATTCAGATATAAAAAAAAAGAGATTTTAAAAAATAATAAAACTATTATTTTAAACATTGAAGTTAAATATTTGTTCTTTTTTATTTGTTTTTTAATATTTTCCCTCAATTTAAAAAAGAAATTATTTTTTACTGAATATTTCATCTCATTCAAACAATATTTCAAAATTTATATTTTTTATTTATTTTGTGAAAAAACTTTTAAAAAATTGTAAATGAAATTGTTCCAATTTAATCGAATTGTGTTTTTAAACAAAATTATGATAAAACATAATTAAATATTTTCAAATAATCTAAAATTTTCCAGTTATAAAAGTTATAAAATTTAAAGATTATAAATATTTTTTCCTTTCAATTTTAATCTTTTATAAATATTAAAATGATTTTAATTTTTTTTTTTTTAATGTTTTTTTATTACAATTTTTTTATTATTTTTTGCCGTTGTTCATAAATTTCACACAATATTTATAAAAATATTATATATAATATATAATATTAAATTTTTTTTTTTTTTTATTTTAAAAAATTCTCTTAAAATCAATAAAATTAAAAATTTTTTAAATTTCATATTATTTTTTTATTTTTATATTTATTTTTTTTTTCCTTTTGTTTTAATATTTTTTTTTTTATTTATATTTAAAAAATTTATCCGCGTTTATTATTTCTTCTTTCTACAAATGTAAAAATTTTTTTTTTTCAACATAAAAGATTATTTATTTTCCAAAAACTTATTTATTTTTGTTTTATAAAATTTTAAAAAAAAAAAATGGTTTTAAAAATATTTGTTAATTGATTTTCTTTTTTTATGATATTAAAAAAATTTTTCCTAAAATTTTGCTTTTCCTATTGAATCCCTCCCTTATAAATCAATATTTTTTAAAAATTCGGCAAATTTTATTAAAAATTTAAATTTGGATTAAAAAGTTTTTTCAAAATTTTTTAAAATTAGCCTCAAATGATTTTTTTTATGAAAAAATGGTTAACATATAATAAAAATTCATTTGTTTTTTTAACGTTTTATTTATTCAGTCAAAATTGATTATTTGAATCAAGCCATAAAATTTATT
>CAHIKZ030002411.1:0-60000 GCA_903632075.3 Acanthosepion pharaonis | reverse complement strand
AATAGCAGGACAGACTGGGTTCTATACCCTTGGAGAAGGACAACTCTGAATTCAAAATCTGCCGTTTGAAGACCTTGTGGCACGTATTGCACCAGGTCTCTTTATTCGGCCCGTCAAAAAGTGTGGATGTATGTATATATCACCTCAATTGATGATATTTTCCCTGATTTAAAATATTTGCCCCAAATCAGGGAATTTTCAGTACTTATTCACTAATTAATTTTTACTGAATAGGTTTTTATTAAAAACCTCTTATGTTGAGCGGCATGTATCATCCCACTTTTCGTTGTCTTGTGTACTTTTTAATTTAGGAGGGGTATTCATTCATTATTTTATTTAATTATATTTGCAGTTTTATAAAGAAAAGGCCCTGAAGATATTATTTCAGTAAAAAATGTATGCAATATCAAGTGTGAACATACGTAAAATTGGCCCGCATCTTATGAAAAAATAATTCAATAAAAAATTAGCATTTTTAGCGTATTCATGCTTGCATAATTTAATAAAACACGTTATTTTATTTCAGATTGGACGGAAAAAAAATCTACACTTAATATTTATTTTTTTTTAAAAAGTGCGATTTTGAAATTAATCCCGTTGCTGTTCGTCACAAGAATTTCTTTTATTAAATAAAGACATGTTTGAAGAATCGAAAAATTTCGATTCTTGGCTTTATTTAATCAAACCTGTTTCGAGTGTGAACCTTTTTTAAAAGAATTTCATATTATTTTTTCCTTTTATCAACTGCTAGATTATTTTTTTGTATCGATGTACAAAATGGACATAATTCTGATATCTCGCTTTTGGTTTGGTTTGGCATGGTTTACAGCATATCAACCTCAATGGTTTAGTTAATGCCGACAAGATTTTTATCGCTGGTAATATTTTTTCCAAAAATATATTGCTGCTAATATTTTTCTTTTACAAAAATGTATTGCTGGTAATTTTTACCCAAAAATATTGCTAGTATTAAAACCTATTTTTACACTTTCATCGTGTTTTGATCCCTTTTTTGGTGGGGGGAAGGTTATAATTTGCTCATAGCTGGGACCCTAACAGGTGCTACCACCCCGGTTCAGGGTGGACGTGGGAACACCAGCAATTAAGAGGTGGTTTCACGCTCCTCAAAACCTCCTGATCAGGTGCCGTGCTGTCGGATTTAGTTTATCGTCTTACCCAGGACACGGATGTAGTTTATTGTCTTACCCAGGACACGGATGTAGTTTATCGTCTTACCCAGGACACAAATGTAGTTTATCGTCTTACCCAGGACGCGGATGTAATTTATTGTCTTACCCAGGGGCGGGTGTAGTTTATCGTCTTACAAAGGACGCGGATGTAGTTTATCGTCTTACCCAGGACACGGATGTAGTTCATCGTCTTACTCAGGACGCGGATTTAGTTTATCGTCTTAACCAGGACGCGGATGTAGTTTATCGTCTTACCCAGGACGCGGATGTAGTTCATCGTCTTACCCAGGACACAGATGTAGTTTATCGTCTTACCCAGGACACGGGTGTAGTTTATCGTCTTATCCAGTACACGGATGTAGTTTATCGTCTTACCCAGGACACAGATGTAGTTTATCGTCTTACCCAGGACGCGGATGTAGTTTATCGTCTTACAAAGGACGCGGATGTAGTTTATCGTCTTACCCAGGACGCAGATGTAGTTTATCGTCTTACCCAGGACGCGGATGTAGTTTATTGTCTTACCCAGGACGTGGATGTAGTTTATCGTCATACACAGGACGCGGATATTTCGCTTTGAACGACCGCTATTCAATATCAGAAGAGTATTATGAATTAATGTAAGGATCTATTCTGTAAATTCACCCCAAACAATATAAAGTTGCTTATCGCAAATATTAATTCAACCCAAGAAATTATACATTTTAAATCAAATTTTGTTTGCTTCTTATTAAATTTTTGGCACTTTTTGAAATTATAAATTTTAAATCAAACTTTGTCAACAATTCCAACCCTCCAAATGAAAAATTACCAAAAATCAGGCAGTTATTCACATTTCATAAGTGCGTATGATGTTCGGAGTACGGACAAAACTTTTTAATTTTTGAAAAAATTTTTCCATGTGAAAAATCTATTTTTTTTGTCTTTTTATTTCTTAAGCGCGGATATAGACCCCACACTTAGAAATAGCGCACCCGAGTCGTCCACCTTTTTTGACGATCGCAAAGATCAATCTAACCTGAGTGCAATGGAAGGGCCTCGCTCTGGGGGAACTTGGTCTGAATTTAATAAGTATAAATTGTTTTTATTTTGGGGTGAATTAATATTTGGGGTTGAATTAACAGAAAAGATAGTTATCTAATTTCATACCAGTTTTTTGTCTCATGAAAGCACTGTTTTTCGATTCATCGGTACGGGTGTGTAAGATTTCAGGGTTTTTTTTTTTTGTTTATTTCGCGTTTCTGTTTTCCAGCATTTATTTACAAGAAGTCATTGAACGTAATTAATTATTCTAAGTTTTTATTATTTTCAAAACAAATTTTTGTTTTACTTTTTCGCCCTTTTTCTTAATTTGTTTTCCTCGCCACCAAGAAAATGTTCATAATTACGACGAAACTATTTCATTCGAATAAAAAAATACTTTACAGTAATTTTTCCAAAATTTACTCTTAGGATAAATGTTTTTCTTTTTCACATTAATCTATTGTAAATTACATTTTATATATATGCTATATGTTTGCTTTGCTTGAACCTTAATGCCTTCAAATTTATTCATTAAACTAAGTTTAATAAAAGTGTATAGAATAAAAAATATATATTCTTAAACTACAAGTTAAATAAAATTTATTTTTAAACATAAATAACAAATTATTGATTATTGCATTGCCGGTCTTCCGTATTTTTTTGCATTTTATTTTTTATTTTATCGCGAGCTTTTTCGAACAGAGAGTACAATTACAAGTGACTTACAGTATTTATATTTTGCCCTTTGATCTCATAGGCTATCGTGTGTAAATAAATGTTATTTTCATTCTGTTTCAAGAAAAAGGTAAGTATTACTTTTAGAAAATTCAGTTAAGTGTTAAATTTACTAATAAACTTTGAAACACATCACTACAACAAATATTGGATTTTAAAGAGAATTTTAAATTTTGTTTACATTTTTCGTAGGCAATGACGGTTCGATGAGTGGCGAAAAAACGTGGCAATGTCTTTAGAAATTCCTAAAAAAATTATTTGTATACGGAAATTAATTTTTTCTTTAAATACTGATTAGATTTAGTGCATTATCTTTCAAATAGAAAACAATTTAAGTTTTTATGACATGATTTCAAATGCATTTTGTTTTTTTATAGAGACCGTAAATAAAACTAACATACACACCATTTTTGATATATATATATATATATATATATATATATATATATATATATATATATATATAGATAGATAGATAGATAGATAGAATAATAAAAGATATTATGAACAATAAGAATTAGGGTTACTCTGTAATATAGATGATGATTATTTCAGCATGTAAAAATTAAAATTAAATTAAATTACAAATATTTTTAGAAATCCGCCAGGTTAAAATCAGAAAATAAAAAATAAAACTCTATTTTTTTTTTTTTTGTTAAACTTATGGATTTGAAAATCCTTATAATTTAATTTTTAATTTTAATTTTACAAGAAAAAAATGTTGATTATCAATACTATGGATTTAATCCTAATTCCTATTGTTTGTAATTTATATATATGTTTGTAATTTAATATAAATATGTTTGAGCTCTCTCTGTGAATCATATTTAATATATTAATAGGATGCACTAAATTCACTCTCTCTCTATCTCTCTATTCTAAATATCTCTCTCTCTATATCTCTATATATATATATATATATATATATATATATATATATATTTTAAACAATAAAAAAAATTAAAAATTAAAATCTTCAGACACACTGAAGACAGAAGGTGAGCATTCTTTCGTTTTTTATATTATTATTTCATTTACATTCCTCGAAAAAAATTTGTTTTTTTAGAGAGACCAATGGTGGTACTTAAAATATAAAAAATATATAAATATATATATATATATATATATATATATATATATATATATATAAATAGAGAGAGAGAGAGAGAGAGAAAGAAAATTTTTTATATTCACAGTAATTCGTGGAAAGTGCTCAATATCATCGATAGAACTAACATATTCAGTTGTATGCGGAGAAACAAACATACATACAGAGAAAAAACACATATAAACAAATTAAAATTGGATCTACGCATGTATGTATTTGTGTGAACAAAAATACACCCGTATGTAAATGTGTGTCTAATATGTGAGTGTCAAACCAAACAAGCACAGAAGTAGATTTCCCCTCCCACTACCAAACATAGTCAAACCAAGATGAATAGATTCAATTTTAAAAAATAAACCAGTTTGGTGATCGCAAAAGCGTGAAACCCAGCGTCACAAACTCGTATCCATACAAGTGAATATGTGAAAAGCGTGTGTATATAAATATAAATAAATATATATATGTATAATTATTTATATATTATATGCGAGGTACTTATTAGAAAGCGCTCAATATCAGAGATAGAGCTAACATATTTGGTTGGATAGATGTGAGTTTGTGACCCTAGGTTTCACGCTTTAGCGATCGTCAGACAAATGAAGGATTGCTGACTAAATATACAACTATATATATAAAACATTAGGCAGCATATGATTTATATAACAAAGAAAATGAAATAGAATTAATCAATATATTAATGCGATTATTGGCGACATCCATCGCTAGAAAAAATAATATATGACATTAAAATCCTGTTCATCCATATGCGAGTTTTGATCCTTGAAGAAAAAATGTTGTCTGTAGTTTTCAGTTTATTTGATGTTAAAATGCTAGTACTTAAATATGACGGTCTTCCATTCATCATCAGGCATGTGTTTTTTCTTATAAAATAAAAAACTTTATAGACGATATATATGTATGTCGACCGAAAGATGTTTTTTGAATATCTGCTATTATTGACATGTGTAAGATCGTGGAATATAAAGATTAAATATAAGTTTTCAAAATTTTTTAAATGGAATTTTATATAAAATTTTTCTTCAACGGAACGTTTTCATAAATTTACTTTTTTGAACAGGATTTTTTATGTACATAAAAATGTTTTAGCAGATTAATTCATTTAATCAGATCCATTATTTTATTTTCTTTTTATACTAAAATTGTTTTCCATGTTTATAAAAAAATAACATAAAAAAAAAAAATTGTAAAAAATTATAAAATGACAAAATATATTATTAAACTATATACTTAGTTCATGACATAAAAACTAATTTATAGAAAATAGAAAGTTATATACGTGATTTAACACATCACAATTAATATTTAAATAAAATTTCATATAAAAAACGTTTTATAGCGTTGCGTCTTTGCTGGTTCCACGATCTTACAACCGTCAACAAATGATATTCAAAAACATCTTTCGGTCGACATACAGATATATCGTCTCAAGTTTTTATTTTTAAAGAAAAAAAAACATGCCTGATGATGGATGGAAGACCGTCCGTAAGTACTAACATTTTAACATCAAATAAACTGAAAAACTACAGACAACAAGAAGGCTTTTTTCAAGGATCAAAACTCGCACTATGGATGAACAGGATTTTAATGCATATATTATGTTTTCTAGCGATGGATGTCGCCAATAATCGCATTATCTTCTGATTAATTCTATGTGTGATTATTCTTTGTATGGTAAAAATATATATATATATATATATATATATATATATATATATATATATATAAATTTTATATTATATTTAGTACAATAATTTATGCATGTTTCATTAAAAACGACAGACAAGGTATATACGGTTGAATTTTTATTTAATTTTTCTTGTATCAATATGGTGTTTTCCTTTCTTTTTCTGACAAAGATATATGTGTAAAAATGTCCAAATGTTTTATAGTTCCGAGCGCTTTCGGCTATACCTTTTAGCCATTATCAAGGATGATTCAATTTTCAGCTTAATTGAGTGTGTGCATTAAGTGTATGTTTTAATTAAGTGTGTTTTTAGAGATGTTTTTTCATTTCCGAATACGGTTAGCACATTGTACATATTCTTGTTCGTAGTTAATATTGTTAAGAGTTGGCTTTTTCTTTTTTATTATTAAAATTTCCATTATTTTTAATTTTTTTTTTATAAGTGGATGCAGTTATATATTTGTATTTTCTACTAGTATGTTTCTAATGGTGTCTAGTAAGTTTGTGTGTGTGTTTAAATGGGTTCTAATGGAGCTGTGATCAGATAACCTAAAACGTCTGGATAAGTATGTAGTTGTGTAAACCGATGTAATTATTTATAAGTCCGGTTTGATTAGGAAATTTACAGTTCAATGTAAGGGGCATTTGAACTCATAGATAAAAGTTTCTTCTTTGTAATTTTGACTTAACTGGTGTGTTGTTATTTTTTTTATAAGGTTAGCTGTCTTAACCCAAAAAACTTTTTTTATAGATAATTAATTATGATTTTTTATTCCAAGTCAATTAGGTAGTTTTCTTTTTTTTATGTCTTAGTGAACATATATATATATATATATATATATATATATATATATATATATATATATATATATATATATATATATATATATATATATATATATATTTTATTATGATGTTTTAAAAAATTATTAGATGTTTTAAACTTATTGTTCAGCTGATAAATTTAGCTGGTTTTATATTCATATTTTTAATATATATAAAAGGGTGAATTATGTTTTTTATATATTATATATATAAGATATGATTATTTGGTTATTTTAGAATAAGTTAATGATGTATTTATTTTTATTTGCTTCAGTGAATGGTTTTGCGTCATTTTTTTTTTTCCTAAATATCGTTGAGTCTAATTTTATTTGTTCGTCGGTGACGCTGTTAGGAAAATTTTTGTTGACTGGTGTTTTTTCATCAGGGAATGCTCTTTTTCGATATATTATTATATGAAGAATTATTTTTCTATCTAAAAGATAGAAAAAAAAATTCATAATCAAATTATATATAAATTGTTAAAATGCATTGTTGTTTTTTTGTTTTAAATATGTTGAGTTTTTTAGGGAATACTGTCAATATATATAAAACAACACATCACACACACACATACATGTTTTACAAAATAAATTCACATCATAAAACACACAACACAGATATATGTATGTGTTTGTATGTGTATATATATATATATATATATATATATAAAATAATTATACATGTGTGTGTTTTATGTTTTGTATAAATATATAGTTATAATATATATATATATATATATATATATATATATATTATATATATATATATATATATAAGTCGTGTTTGATTAAATAATGTATCATAAACTTGAACATACCTTCTCCTTTGGTGAATGATATTTTTATTTAATGCATGCTGTTTATTTTCTATATTAATAAAATACTGTTAAAGGACCTTCTATCCAATAAATTGGCCTTACGTTGAAAAATGTCGATACATTGAAAAAAAAATAGTTCACAAATATTATCAAAAATTTTAAATCACCACGGTCTGATATGCTTTCTTATTTTCAACTAATCTTTCTGCGAAAAAATTAAGCAATATTTGTTTCAAATTATATTAAGTATACTTTCAAGTTAATTTTCCTTAAATAACTGTTGAAAAAAGTATAATTGAATTTTACAAGATTTTAAACGGAGAATTTCACTTTTGTCTACAAAACTGTCAAAATGGCTGGCATAATTGACTTTATGTAAATGTTGATAACTCAAAAAAAGAAAAAAAAACAAGATTTTTAACTAAAATTTCTGACGTGCTGGAAAGGATTAAAAATTTTTTAAAAAAACTTTGGTCTTTCCTTTTGATAATAACATAAACATTTAGACGATAAAAAATTCTTTAATGAAGTTTGGGGTCTTTTTTCATCAGGGCATGTTCTTTTTTTAGCGAAGTATTGAACATACCTCGATTTAGTACATCATCTTACAAATAGAAACTAAATTTAAATTCAAAGGAGGCATTTAAATTATTTAAAATGCATTTTTGTTTTTTTCAGAAAAACCTTGGCGGAAAATAACACACAAAATTTATATATATATATCTATCTATGTGATAGTGTGTGTATGTGTATATTAAATAATATATTCTATGTAATAATACATACCGTCTCCTGTGGTGAATAATATTTTATTTAATATATGAATATTTTTTATATAATAATAGCTTACAGAGTATTGAGTCTATTATTAAGTAGTGTCTGGGAAGTGTTTTGACGGAGGGCGGTATTGAGACGCTAAGATATAAACGTATTGGGATGGCCATAATTGCATTCCAAAAAGCTGGGCAGAATACTACTGACGGGTGGATTTATTTGAGACAAAGAAAAGTGTCTGTTTGAAGCTGCTGGTAACATCTGTCCTTTATATAAAAGCAGCAAATAATGTTGGACGGCCTCCTTAAAGACGAGGAAGAGATTCGAGGCAGCGGAGATGCGGTTCCACAGAAGGATGCTAAGGATATCATGGAACAAGCGTGTGAGCAACGATGAGGTCTTGGAGAGGATGCAAACTAGGAGGAAACTTATACTTAGCATAAAGAAGAGGCAGATGGAAATTCTGGGACACGTAATGAGAAAGGAGGGCCTAGAGAATCTGATACTCACAGGTCGAATAGAGAGAAAAAGAGACAAGGGAAAGCAACGCATGACATACCTGGCGGGCTAAAAAGTGGATGGCACAACGTTTCTAAAGGGGGAACACAGAGAGGCATAAAAACTTATTGAGGGCCATAAATATAGGGGAAGTGGATTTATTATCGTCTACGTCCTGAAAGGACACGGCACATAAAAAGAAAGAATCTCTGGAATAGATGCTGTCATGTCAACAGATGGTAGTTTGACTAGCATTCGATATGGCATACTACTTTTATAGAGGTACCTATTACATTATTTACATACAATACTACACCTCCCTGAACCGAAATGGCCATATACCTTTCGTTGACTTCTTCTAATTATCCTTGGAAATCTAAACGGTCTTTCTTGGTGTCTATCTTGATTTATTCTTATAGGTGACTTAGGTCTGAGTTCATTTTCCTCTTCCGACTCCATGACAGATTTCGGGTCATTAACATCCATAGATTGTTCAGTTTCATTACTGAATTCATTAGTACCCTCCTTCCTTTCATGTTTTTTGCAGAATGGAACCCGAGGATATAGAAACAGACGAAGAATCTGAATGTGAAATGTATGAAAGCCTCGCAATTGTTAATCGGAGAGTCAAGTTCCAATTCCAGTTGGGTTCGTTATATTCACTTACGCGTAGATACCCTTGGTAAAGGCATGAATTCACATGACCCCCAGCTATGGGTTAATTAGTAATATTTATAGTATCACTGAATCATTATTATCTCCCCCACCAAAAAAAAAAAAAAAAAGGTGGGGAAATTATTACAATCTAAAAAAAAAAAAATCTGGCTTTAATTAACCCGCAAATGCTTTGTTTTGAAGTAGAGTACTCTCTGAAATAAAAGTTGTCATGCCAACAGATGGTAGCTCGACTGGCATTCACTGTGGTGTACTGCTTTTATAGCGGTGCCTTATTTACATACAATACTACAACTCCCTGAACCGAAATGGCCATATACCTTTCGTTGATCTTTGACTTCTAATTATTCTTGAGAATTTAAACTGTCTTTCTTGGTGTGTATCTTGATTTCTTCTTATACGGGACTTAGGACTGGGTTCTTTTTCCTCTTCCGATTTCAGGTCAGATTTCTGGTCATTATTATCGATAGATTGTTCAGTTTCACTACTGGATTTATTAGGTCCCTCATCCCCTTCATACTTTTCACCTTCAGATTCTTCATCCATTTCTATATCTTCGGGTTCCATCGTGCGGCATTTCCAGCCTATCATGATAAGGACGCTGGGCAACAACCTCTCAGCAGACCTGATTCTTGCGATCACCCCACAAGAGGGAGGACAGCAAACCCTAAAGGATGACGAAAGACGTAAGTGGCACACGGCTCATTCCCACCCTTTACGGACAACCGCCGTCGGAGCCAAATACGGATCGCTGCTACGATCTTCGCATATACTGTTGCAGTTTTTTGGGTATGTATTAACTAGTGAGCTAGCCCAAATGACTTGACTCACTTTATAGTCCACCAATAGAAGGTTAACCAATCAGAAGACGTAGAATATTCAATCGGTCGTGTATAAAGGCGGCCATTTTCTTTACTCTATCCGAATGTCCAGTGCCAGCTTGTCAGGCGAAGAGAAACTGAAGGACGAACTATGCTCTGCTACTTTTACCAAAATATCCACTGCTAACTTGAACAACGCTTTCCTACTGTCTTCGAAATATTCACTGCTAACCTCTGGATTCTATACTCAAAGACGACCGTCATCATAAACAACATGTACTTCCGGTCAATTTTTTTTATCTGGAGCCCTGAGCCGAACCACACACCGAGAATGCGGTCTGGTCTGTCTGTTCAACTAAAAGGCCCCGGAAGAGCGACCTTCTTCCAGGCACCTAACCGCAAGGCGGAAGACTTGTTCCGCTTAATCGTTGTCCCCGTCACCTTCTCGTACTGTTCGAGTGCCTTGCGCACCACTTCAATGTCCCGATGCGGCGAGAAACATTAGAGCCGGGTTGCACGCCCTGTCCTCCGGTAATGCCAATGCCATTGGGTAAACTAGGAACAACAGCAGTCAACCCTGTCGGACCGAACGTATATACAACATAAATATATATACATCTTCCGTCTGTTTCAGAGTACTGGGGAGCGATATAGGAACCGATCCAAATTCATTTCGGGTTTGAATCCGGTGGTCTGCCAGGTACCGATGATTGACCCTATCGAACACCGACTGATCCAAATTGATCAGCGCGGCTTGATCGTCGTCTTTTACACCATCTAGGGCCATGCGGATCAGATGCAGGTTGCTCTGAATTGTTCGTCCCTTCACAGCACGTCTTCTCGGGTCCCAACAAACTCTCGGCAACTGAAAGAAAAATTGATTCCTACAGGATCTTGGCCCCAGTCTTTAACTCTGTGTTTAGCAGAGTTAATCGTCTGTAATCATTTCAATCCGCCCACCATCCTTTATTTTTTCAACAGCGTGATCAAAACAAAATTCTTGAGATCTGGTCTGGAACCGGAATTACCAAAACCACTTGTTAAAATACATGACAAATAAGACTGGCATAAAAATCTGATTAAAGACAAACAAAATAACACAAAAATAAAATAAAATACAAATTAAAAAACAAATACAAAAGACGAATTAAACTGAAGAATAACAAATGGGTTTACAGAAAAGCAGAAAAGGAACATTTTTAAAAAATAGCAAAGTTAACGTAAAAAGGGCAAGAATAAGAAACATTTACAGTGAAAGTGCACACACTCATCCACTAAAATAGTCCACGCCTGTCCGAACCAAACTCAGTTCTGTATAGAGACGTCCTCGAGTCATGTCCAGACTGGGTTGTTCTGCTAGGTTAACAGATGGTAGCTCGATTGGCATTCTCTGTGCTGTTCTGCTTTAATAGCAGTATCTCGTTTACATACAATACTACAGAGCATTTTCTTGCATTGGCTGTTAGTGTTGTAGTATATTTTCGCATTATCCACTAATATTTCAAGTATGAAACAGACTGTTGCTGATCGGTATTAACCACAATGCCCACGCTCTATCCCGTGTATTGTGTACTTTTGCCTATATAGAATACATTAAAACTATATTCCCTGAACCCTTTGCTGCATTTCAAAACTAATTTAAATTGACTGGACGGAGTTTTTTTTTCGTTATTAAAATAGCTGATTAGCACTGTTTATAAGACGCCTTTCATTCCAATGTAATTCTCTTTATTTAAGAACCTTCCAAAAAACAAAATATACGTTTCTGAAAATTTATTTGAGGAATATTAGCCGATTCAAAATAAAATTAATCTGATTTCTAACATATTAGAATATTTAATATTATCTAAGTTTAAAATATTGCAGAAATGTATTTTTTAACCCGACAGCAGCTGTTTATTTAAGGTGCTTGCGGGTTCAACAGTTTGATAACAGATTGTTATTTAACAATATATTATTCTATGAGGGCTTTAGGCGTAAAAACGTAATTGAATTTACGTGAGCCTCTTTTATATATACTTTTTTAAGTACTCAGTAATCTTAATTTAAGAAAATATACTCCTTAATCTGATGTTTTATTGAATTTTAAATATTTTTGGCTGCAAATTTACTAAGGTAATCGCTCTTATTTTTTGATAATGTCATGTATGGTCGTCCGTATATGAAAAAATTGGAACGTTTATATACATAAAAAAATTCAAATTTCTTTTGAAAATATTGGTGTTTGAGGATTTGTAGTAAGCTTTTACATTTATGATTAATACTGTCGATACTGGTTGAAATGCAAAGGAAAATTCTTGTGGTTGAAGTCAGTTCGATCTTAAATCAGAAACGAGTGATCAGACGGGTGTCATTCTGGCTAGGAGCGAGAAGGACGGTAACTGTAAAATGGTGAGACCTAACCGTCAATCTAGTACTGTGCTTAAATTCATAAGGTTTATCTACCATAGAGAAAAGTCCCTCAAAACAATTGCCATGTAATTTGTTTATGTATCGCCAGCACAGAGTACCGAAAAAGAAGTTCTACTTCACGCTAGACAACGACAAGACCTAAAGCAAATCGCAAGATATTACAATTTTCATTTGTGACCTGGATGCCAAAGTAGGCAACGAGATGGGGTGGTGAAATAGTTGGAAAATTCGGACTAAGAGCTCGTAATGAAAACGGAAAAAAACAGGTCCAATGGTGTACGGCGAATGGCCAACACCTGGTTTCAAGAATGCCCAAGACGTATATGAACATGGCGTAAGAATTCTTCTACTCTAGATTTTGTTAAATGTCAAAATTTGGGGTGTCGGAATTCGATACAATAACAAAATATTTTTGAGAGACTGCTCGTAATTCGGCCGTTTAAAATAATCCCATAATTTTCATTGAAAGAATAAAATTCAGTAGAAAAAAACAACGTAGTATCAACAAATAAACATATATTTAATATAACGACAAGTATACAAGAAGTTGGTTATGGATTTGAATGAGTAATGTCTTTTTGCTTTGGTTAACAAAGATCTGGAATAGAATATAAACTGTATTTGTCTTCGTATATGAGGACGGTGAAATGTTGTTATATGTGTGTTTATGTGAAAGAGTTTTACGTTTGTGCGTTTATTAATATTAACAGGGATACAAGAAATGTGAACATTGTTTGTCACCTAGTTTTTAATAGTTTGTTTTGTAGTTTATCAATGCGTTAGCTTTTTGCGTGTGGACGTGAATGCGGTCTTGAAGATAAGCAGCAAAAGTGACGTGGACTTTGATGACCACTGTACGTCTCATGTTTGGGGCGGAGTTCGTGAGTTTTATACACTTTTGCCTAAGAACATCGGCTCCAGAATTATATTATTTATTTCTTCCTAATTCCGAACGATATTTTGGCAGTATCTGCCTCGGTCATAATGAAATATTTTATTTATTAGTGGACACGACAATGGAGAAGATCAGGAGGAGAAACGAGAAATCAAATCGATTATATAACTCTCAATAAGAGATTCAGGTACGCCGATTTACACTGCAAAACATATTTAAGTTCTTGAGTTTGGTTAGAGTCGGTGCCATTCTTTTTTGTCCTTCGTCCCGACGAGCTGACCAAAGATAACACACCGAACCCATCAAGGGAATTTATATTTAGTATACCAACCAGCTACTAAATGAGTATAAATACTGTAGGAAAGTATAAAATTGTATTTATTTTGATGTTGTTATTTACCAGGCCAAGGAAAAGGAAAAAGAAAAAGAAAGAAAAGGCTAAAATCAAAGAAAATAAAAACCGTTATTTATTTTAATTCATAAGACAAATGTCAGACCGTGGGGTGGGGTAATTACCTTCTCGCCGCTATTTGATCAATAGCAGAGTGTAAACCACCCACGTTGCGAAGACACACGAATGAGTCTTCATCCATGCACGTGCTTTGTGACTCTAACTATATTATCAACATTTGTTTTTGCTATTTTTTACTACCTACATTTATATACATTGCAAATTAAACTAACGACAAGTGACTATTGAAGGATGAAAAATCTTTGCAGATTTTGACGTCATTCTCGGATCTTTTTTTTTGTCCAAATCCGTAAATTTGTTTTGCTCGTGCTAAATATAAAAAAAAAATACATTATATAAAATTCACTATGTGTTAATATTCTTCAGCTTTTTAACAAGAACAAAATCTGAAGTTGATTTTAAAAATTGTTGATTTATTTAAGATAGAATGGTCTATTATTATATACATTGTATTTATTTTCAATTTTTCTACTTGAATTGTTCGCCTATATTGCATATGATCCATTATTGTACATAATTAGATTACAATGAAATTTGTAGATTAGGGAGCTGTATCAGGACACCACGATGCCAAATTTTGTCTATATTCAAGAGAAGTCACTACTTGTTAGATTTGAAAGTCTTTTTTGAACTGTCAGATGAAATTTACCCGGAAAGAAACAATACAGTTATTAATAAGAAGAGTTGAAATTAATGTATGCATGGTTTCACAGTTCTAGCATCAAAACATTTATAGTTTATTCAAGAAGACTCAACTCAACCTCGTATATATATTCGTATACATTGTATTTATTTTCAATTTTTCTAGTTGAATTGTTCACCTATATTGCATATGATCCATTGTACATGTTATATACCGTACTTAGATGTGGCACAAGGCTGAAAGTAGGGGGAACCCAGTGAAGATCGAACTCACTACTCAGTCGTAATTGTTCTAGCGAGACAAGCTTGCTAACCATTGCATCCTTCTCGAGATGTCCCTGTCATTTTCCAAGAGTAGCTTAGATGTGGCACAAGGCCGAAAGTATGGGGCACCCAATGAGGATCGAACTCACTACACAGTCGTAATTGTTCTAGCGAGACAAGCTTGCTAACCATTGCATCCTTCTCAAGGTGCCCATGTTGTACATGTTACCTATGAACACTAATGGGTATGTCCCAATCCTCATAAATATTGTAAGTGAGGGTAATATGCTGTCTAAGTGGTAATATGCTGTCTTTGTTGTATAGTTTTTATAATTATTTTATGATGACTATCACAACTAATATTAAACTTCTGCCACCTTTGCAATTACATATCCTAATGTATATAACAACATGAAAAATGCATAAAGCATTTGAGTTAAAATAGTTACTTTACTATGCTACGGTTGTTTTGTCTTCTTTATGGTTTGCTACATTTGTTTCTAATTGGATAACTGTCTTATGACAGTCATCAATGCTGACATCATTCTCCTACTGCCTTTTCCATTAGATATCTTAATGTATGTGTTATATACCATATCTATAAATGATAATGGGTATGTTCCAATCCTCATAAATACGTTGGACACTATTGTAAGTGGGAGTAATATGCTAATTAATCCATCACTAGCAGTGGTTTACCTACTTCATGCCGCTGGTGAGTATTGTATTTTGTTGATGTTATAAAGATTACCATTTCATTTCCAACCTCTGCTTTGGTTATTCCTCATTCAGCAACCCTTTATGGGTTACAACACTCTCTCTACCCTTTGTTTCTATCTACCTCTCTCTCTATCTTTATCTCTCTCTCTCTCTCTATCTCTATCTCTACCTGCCGTTCTCTCTCGCTCTCTCCTTTCGTTCTCACTCTCTGTTATATAACATACCTATGAACACTGATATGTATCCCAATCTTCATAAATATGTTGGACCCTATTCTAAGTGGGGGGTAATATGGTGTCTATGTAGTCCATCACTAGCAGTGGCTTACCTACTTCATGCCGCTGGCAAGTATTGTATTTTGTTGTTGTTATAAAGATTACCCTTTCATTCCCAACCTCCATTTTGGTTATCCCCCATTCAGTAACCCTTTCTAGATTACAACAGTATATAATTAGGTTATAATAAAATTTGAATTTTATATGAATATTGTCTTATGAAAATGTAGATGTAGTAGGGAGTGAAGCCCTGTATCATATATTCGTAGTGTGAGGGTGGGGGCTCTTTCATAGGTTCGTGGGGGGCACAAGACCCTTGCTGCGGCCCTGAATATTACAATGTCATTTGTTTACTTTTATTGCCTTGCGTTGTCTTCAGGACGTAGGCAATCTCTACAGATTCCTTTTTCTTTATTATTTGAGATTTGCCAGGCATTAATGTGATTTCGCGTTGCCTTTGCCACACTTTGGAATTGAGCGTTTTTCTTTTCTTGAACTGGTTGCCAGGCAAGGCTAGAGAGTTCAGTCTACTCTGTTATTTAACGCATAGCTGATGGGAGAAAGAGGAGTAAAAAAAAAAAAACAAAAAAAAAACAAACAAAAAACAAAAAACGAACGTAACAGACTTGTCTTGGATTTAAACTCGGAATACTAATTCCATTATCCGTGCCGATATCCGTGACACTACCAGCGCATTCTGTTATGCTTATTATTTATGGCTATAAATAATAAAAAAAAGACAACGCAAAAAAAGGGTATCGTAACGCTTCCAATACTGTAAAGTAAATCCGTACGCATGCGTAATGTTAAGATTGCTCGGTAAGTCTCACAGGCTATTGGCAATGAGTTTGATGCTCAATGGATATTCTACAAATATGACCCTTTGTCTATACGTCAAAAAAGTCTTCCACCATAGAGTGTTCTTGCAATGAAATGAGTCCGTTTGCCACTACGTGCTCCGTTATCATAGCCTTATACCAGACTAGAATAAGCTTTTAAAATAATTATTTCAGCCCAAGCAAGACAATAAAGCCACTAAGACGCAAGGGGATTACTGAGTATGAGAGAATACGAGAACAAAAATACTATGAAGCGGAGAGAGAGAGAGAGAGAGAAAAAACAAAAACAAAACAAAACAACAGGAATTAACAAGACAGTAGATATTAATTGACATTTCCTTTAAATTTTTGAAGATGGACGTTGATTGGGATGCAAGAAAAGCCTTCCAGAAGCGAGAAGTGCCAGAGAAGAAAATGTTAGGGCTATTTAAACTGTAAAATGATGAGACCTTGCCGCCAATCTAGTACTGCACTTAAATTCATAAAGTCTAGCTACCATAGAGGAAAGTCCCTTAAAACAATTAGTATTTATAGAAAAAAATATATTTCAACATATCTATCATAGTTGTTTATGTATCGCCAGCACAAAGTTGAGAAAAAGAAATCGTTCAGTTCTACTCCACGATAGACAACGACAAGGCTTAATGCACATCGCAAGAAATTACAATTGTCATGCGAGATCTGAATGCCCAGTAGGCAACCAAATGGGTTGGGGGGGGTTGAAATAATTGTTAAATTCGGACTAGGATCTCAAAATGAACGCGGAGAAAAATGGGTCCAATGTTGTAGGGCGAATGATCAAGACCTGGTTTGAAGAACATCCAAGATTATTTGAACATGAAGAAAAGCCTAGAAGGAGAAACTAAAAACTAAATCGACTATATAGCTATCTGTAAGAGACTAGCAGTAGATCCCGGCGTTGCCCGGGGATGTAACAGTAAGAGATAGATCAAGTATCGACCATCATAAAGACTGAAAAATAAAATTGACAAAGATTATTGCTTAAGGTTGACGATCACGCATGTTTTAATTAGTTTTTTTTGTTTGTTTTTTACGAATTGCTCAAACCCAAACTCAAACAAAAAACATTGTTTTCAATCGTTATGAGTCCACCGATTGAATAGAATTTTATTATAAACAATTGTCTTGTAAATGGAATTTTTAAAGCATTCTGAATGTAAAAAATAAAGAAAAAAGTGTGCAAGACAATAAGAAATACTACCTGCCAAAAAAAGTGAAGTTTTGTTGAAATCGGTTGAAAACTGTAGGAAATCCGATCCCATATATAAAGGAACACACACACACACACACACACACACACACACACACACACACACACACACACACACACACAAACAACCTGGGTTTTATAATAAGTATAACTCGATATGAGCTGTCCCCCTTTCATTCTCGCGACAGTGATGCCTCTTAATCGTGTTTTCAAATTGATTTCGTGGAAAAACAATTGTGTTTTTCCAATTCTTGGCGCTGTCAGTACCACCGCAAGGTAATTTTACGTAGTTCTGTGAAGTTTTGTTGAAATCGGTTGAAAAATGTAGGAAATCCGATCCAATATATAAACGTACAGACACACACACACACACACACACACACACACACACACACACAATCTGCGTTTTATAATAAGTAAGATTCAGAAACGGAGTTTTACGCCGCAAAACATGTCCAAGTGCCGACTGTGGAAGCGACTACCTTCCAGTGATACGTAAGTGAAACTACGGAAATTGAAGAGATCTAAGGAGGCACCCAAATTGCAATACGACACATTCTTGAATGACCTGAATATAGAGGAGAAATATATGGACAGTGAGAAAATGGATACTCGAAGTGGTTTAGTAACACCATCAATCGGAATCATCCCAAAGAAAAATAGACAAAGGTAAAAAGATAGGTAGAAAGTGAAATCCTTGATATAATGAAAAAGTGACAAAAAACAATGCCAAGGTACGGCATAGAATATAGGACTCTATACGAAGAAATTAGGAACAAATTCAGGCAGGAAAAATGTCTAAAAATAGAAAGAATGCATATCTCAGATACAGCAGATACGAATAAAAAAAATAAGAGAACTAACAGAACCAAAGACATGCCCGCAACAGGATGCATAACATCCAAGAACGTTCATATTAGAGAAATAAAAATACTTCGAATATATCGGTGAACTCTACCATGACGAAAGAGAACAATCGGCAATACAGAGAAAGGACCAGAAATATTAAAATCTTAAGCGCAATCTGTACTGGTCAGCTTGAATAGAAACAAAGTGGCATGGCCAGACGGAATTGTAATAGAGATGTCGGCAGCCGTAGATGATTTCGGCATAGACAAGCTTATAGAAATAGTAAATTAAAAGGATAGCGGAACAAATTTTAAGAGAGATAACAAAAAGACAAGTTATTAAGATCTAAAAGCACAGGAAATTGTGGAGAGACATGATCACCAACGTCCTCAAGGGACATAAAAGATGGACAAGCTTCTGTCAATGGATTGCGGAACAAGGTTTAGGAGAGATAATAAAAAGAGAAAATTGTGGAGAGCTATGATCGCCAACATCCTGAAGGGACATAGAAAAAAAAGGACACGCTTGTGTCAATGGATAGCGGAACATATTTTAAGGGAGATAATAAAATGACAATTTATTAAGAGCTACAAAGGACGGGAAATTGTGGAGAGCCATGATCACCAACGTCCTGAAGGGACATAGAAGAAGAAGGACACGCTTGTATAAATGGATAGCGGAACAAAATTTAGGAGAGATAACAAAAAGAGAAAATTTATTACGAGCTACAAAGGACGGGAAATTGTGGAGAGCTATGATCGCCAACTTCCTGAAGGGCCATAGAAGGACACGTTTGTGTAAATGGATTGCGAAACAAGGTTTAAAGATATTTATTGGTGCAAAAATAATGTCGTTTTAACGTCAAAAACGACATTATTTTTGCACCAACCTAATAATAAAAGACAATTTATTAAGAGCTACAGAGGACAGGACATTGTGGAGAGCCATGATCACCAACGTCCTGAAGGGATACGGTACATAGAAGGAGAAGAAGACTGCAATTTCTTTCTGTAGTAGACTGGATGTTACCGAAAGCTCTAGGAGTCAGTCTCTCCTGCTATTCAACCCATAGCCGGGAGAGAGGTGATGCATTCATACCTATCCCGAAGGTAATTTGTGCGTAAATGAACGTAACCAACCTGACTGTAATTTAATTCTCTGATTTCTCATTCCTAGACGTTATCCATCAAACCATTCTCACCGCACATTTGACAAAGAAATGTTTCTTTTTTTTTGTTTTTGTTTTTTTAGAGTATGTAAAATTTTGTTTTTAATTTTCTAATCGGACGCAAACTTTTGCAATGATTTAATAAAAGTAGTGAAACTTGGACATTGTCGGCAGATACAGAGAGAAAGATCCAAGCGTTTGAGAATAAATGCATGAGAAAACTCCTTGGCATTTTCTATTGGGAACAAAAAAAACAAAAACAAACAAAAGAAAAAAACAAAACAATGAGTTTGTAAGGAAAAGGTTTGAAAGTTTTGTGGGACACCGCTTCTCGCCACTGTCAAACGGAGAAAAATGGCGTGGTTTGGACACATTCCAAGGCACGACAGCCTGAGCTTGACCATCATTCAAGGCGCCGTTGAAGGTGGACGTAAGAGAGGGCGCTGACGCAAAAACTGGTTGGACAAACAATGGACAGTTATGACTGTACCAGAATAGCTGATGGCTGCCATTGATAGACCGTTGTGGAAAAGAGTTCGTGTGGTTTCTGAATTCGGATCCGCCCTACGATTACAAAAGTCAAGGGGATGATGATGATGATGATGAGTAAAAGAAGTCATCAAGTTCTGGGGTCTGTGCTGACGTGTGTGTGACGTCATAGAATCAAACGTAATCAAAGAGAACTTTAAAGGACAGGGCTTGACTTGTACTTCTGCATGTGTTCTCTCTCCCTTCCCCCTCTTTCTCTCTCTCTGACAAAAATTATTTTTTTTAAACTTTTTGCTTTTTTTTTTTTCTTTTTTTTATTGATATTTATTGTATACTAATAGGTTATGTCATAAGTGACCTCCTTTTTTTCGTAACCGATTGTAATGATGAAAGTATCACTCAAACTAATCGTTCTTTAACTTAATACAAGTGATGAAAAAAAAATGGGTTACATGCAAAAACATTTAACGTAATTGGCAATGGTTTGTTTCATTCATTGATTCGTTTTTTACGACTTATCAACCCTTTACAGATTTTAAAGCCAGAAAATATTTTTAGATTCTAAGAATTTTATTTTTTTTTTAGAGATAATAATGATACAGATCATACTAATTAACCCATAGTGGGGAGGGTTGGATTGGGTACCTTTCCCAAGGATATTTGCGTGTAAATGAAATTGATCTCGGTTAACATTTCCGAGCCTTTATCCATTACACATCCAGCATCAAGCTTATCGCACCTGGTATTGTAAGTGGTCACCTATCTAGTTAGTGACCAGGCTCGAGGTCCGTTTTATTTCGGTGATCTGTTTCGGGTCCTTAAACCATTAACAATTTAACCTTTATCCATTACACCGACCAAAATCCAAGCTTACAGCAGTGGTATTCCTACGTGGTCACACATCTAGTTAGTGACCAGGCTCAAGGTTGGCTTAAATATT
Organism: Acanthosepion pharaonis; assembly: GCA_903632075.3. NCBI lineage: Eukaryota > Metazoa > Mollusca > Cephalopoda > Sepiida > Sepiidae > Acanthosepion > Acanthosepion pharaonis. The sequence goes on along the minus strand of CAHIKZ030002411.1, from coordinate 38,633 downwards.
ATCGTATCGGACCTTGTGTCTACGATTGACAATTCAAAACATTTAACCATTTATCACCGACCAACATCCAAATCTTACAGTACCTGGAAAATTCTAACATGACCAGGCTCGAGGTTGCTTAAGAAGTGATCGTATCGGATCTTGTGTCTACGATTGACAATTCCGAGCCTTTATCCATTACACCGACCAGCACATCCTTGCTTTCTGCACCTGGTATTCCCAAGCAGTCACCCATCTAGTTAGTGACCTGGGTGGATGTTGCTTAACTTCGGTGATCGTATCGGAACTTGGCTCTACGATTGACAATTCCGAGCCTTTATCCATTACACCGACCAGCATATCCAAGCTTTCAGCACCTGGTATACCCAAGTGGTCACCCATTTAGACAGTGACCAGGCTCGAGGTTGCTTTACTTCGGTGATGGTATCGGACCCATTTAGACAGCCAGATCCATTACACCGACCAGCACATCCAAGACAGCACGTTTTGACATGTGGTTTAGTTAGTGACCAGGCTCGAGGTTGATTTTGGTGATATCGGACCTTGTGTCTACGATTGACAATTTTATCCAAACTGACCAACTCCAAGCTTACAGTTGGTATTCCATAGTCACACACATCTAGAGTGACCAGGCTTGGTTGCTTTACTTCTGTGATCGTATCGGATCTTGTGTCTACGATTGACAATTCCGAGCCTTTATCCATTACACCGACCAGATCCTTGCTTTCTGCACTTGGTCAAGCACCCATCTAGTTAGTGACCTGGGTGGATGTCGAACTTCGGTGATCAAACTTGGTCCTTTTTATCCATTATCGACCAGCATATCCAAGCTTTCAGCACCTGGTATACCCAAGTGGTCACCCATTTAGACAGTGACCAGGCTCGAGGTTGCTTTACTTCGGTGATCGTATCGGACCTTGTGCCTACGATTAACAATTCCGAGCCTTTATCCATTACACCGACCAGCACATCCAAGCTTACAGCACGTGGTATTCCTACGTGGTCACACATCTAGTTAGTGACCAGGCTCGAGGTTGCTTTATTTTGGTGATCGTATCGGACCTTGTGTCTACGATTGACAATTCCGAGCCTTTATCCATTACACCGACCAGCACATCCAAGCTTACAGTACCTGGTATTCCCACGTAGTCACACATCTAGTTAGTGACCAGGCTCGAGGTTGCTTTACTTCTGTGATCGTATCGGATCTTGTGTCTACGATTGACAATTCCGAGCCTTTATCCATTACACCGACCAGCACATCCTTGCTTTCTGCACCTGGTATTCCCAAGCAGTCACCCATCTAGTTAGTGACCTGGTGGATGTTGCTTAACTTCGGTGATCATCGAACTTGGTTCTACGATTGACAATTTGAGCCTTTGATCCATTACACCGACCAGCATATTCAAGCTTTCATCAATGATTAAAAACCCATTTAGACAGTGACCAGTCTCGAGGTTGCTTTACTTCGGTGATCGTACGAACCGGTTTTCAACGCGATATAGTCGCAAGGTTTGTAAACATTGTACATGTTTTACAAAAAAATGATACACTTTAAAAAAAACTTTGTAGCCCATTGTTTGCTTCATTGCACGGTGTACAGAAGCGTTCAAAGGTTAAGGCTGTTGATTGTTTTAATTGTACGGTGTTTATAAGGAAAAATAAACAGGAATTTGAACTCGGCTCTCCGATTAACAATTCCTACACCACCTGCACATCCAAGCACCTGGTATTCCCAAGTGACCACCTAGATATAGCTTAATTGCGGTGATCGTACGGGAACCGGTGTTTCGACGTGATGTGGCCGTAAATCTAAATGGCAATGGATTAACACGGATAAATCTCAAAAACCGACCCCCAATAGCTGTGTTCCATGGAAGAAAGGTATATGTTGTGCGTGTGATCAGATCATTGGGGCATTATACATATATAGTTTTTAAAGCGCAGTGAAACACTAAATGCGCACTTATAGGTCCAGCAGCTGCAACCTGTCAATAAAAGTTTGGGTCAAAAAGTAGTGCTCGTCAAGAGGTTAAATTTGTTCTCTATGATAAGGAATAGCTGCATACAGTAAGATTTTGGAACTCGGTTGAACTGTTCGTACCTATTTACTTATTTGCTTATTTACCTATTTGCTTATTTACCTATTTGCTTATTTATCTATTTACCAATTTGCCTATTTGCAAAAATTGCATATTTGCCTATTTACTAATTTACCTATTTGCATACTCAACAATTTGCCTATTTACATATCTGCCTATTTACCAATTTGCCTATTTACCTACCTGTCCATTTTCCAATTTGCCTATTTACCTGATCTTGCAGCAGTAGTTTTTGATTGCTGTGTGACAGTTACACACCTGGCCCAGGGTCGGATCCTTTGGTTACGGCGCCAACGGTGACGTTGCTCCTCCTGGTCGCTCCTCCTGGGTCCAAGCGTGCCGCTCCAACCCCTTGGTCAGATGATCACCAGCCTCGCCTTTCCCGACTCGCTTCCAATACCTGGTCACTAAAGCAACTGTACCGATCTCCGGTCTGTCTACCCACGCTGTGTTTAGATCTTAGACAGACGGGACCAGCAGGGATTGGGGCCGATACAAGTTGAGTCCGACGGGGGTGGCAAAACACAAATAAAAGAAAAAATAAACTCACGAGACAAAAAGATTGCTGATGAAAAAATGGGTAACAACCTTTTATATCTTAATGTCCGTTACATAAAAACAAAATTGTTCTCATTTCCCAACCCGCTCTGTGGACTATGGCACAAGCTTCTATCACACAACCTAAAAGATTTCGAATTGCCTACTCTTTAGAATTGTGTATGTCGGAGTGTGGTTTGGTTCGACACTGGGGCTAATTTCTATCGATCATTCGCAGTTGATTCTTCTCTTCGACTTGAGTTGTTCTTCTTCTTCTTCGTCGACTTAGGCTGGAAGTTCTCTTGTCTTCGACTTGGGCTGGAAGTTCTTCTTTGTCTTCGACTTGGGCTGGAAGGATCTCTTGCCGCAACTCAGCCGCAACTCTCTGTCGTCCGAGGTGATCTCTTCTCGCTGCCGTCCGGGGCTGAACTGCCTTTTGTCGATTGGGGCCCTTCAGGCTCTTCCTATTGACGCCGCAGCAAACCGGGGTGGGTCTGTCGGCGTCAGGGTTTTTCTCGATAATTCCAAAAGTCGCATTATTTTTGATTTCTCATTATCGCTATTGTTTTCACCCCTACTTCCTCACAGTGCCTTTTGTGGGGAGGTGCACACCCATCTCTCTTAGTCTCTCGTATGTCAGGTGACCGTTTTTCGACCAATGGTTCCTGATCGGGCATTTCTTTCTCTTCTTTTCTGCAGATCACGTGACCGTTTCCGACCAATTGTTATTGATCGAGCATCCTTTCTCCTCCTTTCGGGCGTGGTTACATCGTTCTTGTTTTTAAAAAACAAAATCCAATTTTGCCCTTTTCTGCACGTACGAAAAAATGACAATCTTGGCTTTCTCTCACCTGGGCTCTGTCAACCAGCCCGCCGCTAATTAGTTGTGACTTCAGGAAAGAATACCGTCGCCATCCGTGATCCGAGACAATCGCCTCCTCCACCTCTTGCTTTTTTGTCAGACCCGGCAGTCAGAAAATCTTAATTTATCTGAATTGAAAACATCTTTCACTCGTCAATGTGGGGGTTCTAATTTTTAACAGGTCAGAATCTGTATACCGTTCCACCGGTCACTCCCCTCAACCCAAAAGACACTTTTTCTCTGATTAAAAAAAAAAAATTTCGTTTCTATTGTTCTAAAAAGAATTTCCCTTTCTCCAATTTGATAAGGTGTCTTTCTACGCAAAAGTAGGCTAGATGCTTTGACCGATATCTGGTTTTCATCAAGCGGCCCGTTTTGATATCATGTCTTTTTCCTTTCTTTCTTTTTTATTATTTCTAATTCTATTCTTCCAATTGTCTTTAAAAAAATTCGGTCAACATGCTAGCTAAGATATCTTTCTGACTCGTGTTTTTGTTAATGACCGTTTTTTTTTTTATTTCTCGACCTCTTTTTCCCCCCCTTCCTTCTTCTTCCCTTAGGATCGTCCAGGTACAATCTTAGTGAATTATTTTCAACTCAATTATTTTCCGTTTTAAAAAAAAATCAACAACCTGTTTAGTAAACCGAGTAAGAAAAAATTAAATCATATTTCTATGAATATTTCTAATAATGCAAGGTGCCACAGCTGCATAATGTTTTGATTAGGAAAACTTTCTCTAATGAAAATCAGATTCAAGAGTTCGTCGGAGACTTTTTCACATTAAATCCTGCGGAACTTTACCCAAAAAGTATCGAAGAATTTCCCTGATGATAAGTTGCAAAAAGGCATTTTTTTTAAAAATCGGAATCATTCGATGCAAGGAAGTAATGTCACTGTTTCACTGCCCAAACGACTAAATGTAGCCATCTCTTTCTACACCAACAGCTTCTTACCTCGCACCCGCCTCCGTCAGTGGAACTCCTTTCCTATCAGTTGCTTTCCTGATAGCTATAACCTTGAAGTATTCAAATGTAATGTCAATCGACATCTTCTGATGCCTTGATTTTGATCCTCGTCCTTCTCTTTATCCTTTTCCCAAACACTCTTTTTTACTCTCTGTAACCCCTTGCGTACTAGTGGTACTCCCACTTTGCTTGGGGTGATTTGCTTAAAAAAAAAAGAAACATTAACGATGAGCAAAAAGAGGAGGTAGTAATCAGGTGGACAGTAGATAACGATTGATATTGCATTTAAAATTTTAGCAGATTAAAGTTGAATGGAAAGCATGGAGCCGGATGTTAGTTCCACTGGTGAGAAGTGCGAGAGAAGGAACTGCTAGCATAGAATTTGCGGTTACATTTAAGTAGCTCAACTCTAGATTGATGAGATCTCGACGCCAGTCTAGTGCTGCGCTTGAATTAAAAAAAAAAACTCTAGGTACCATGGTGAAGAGATCATTCAACGAATTGTGACTAATGGCGATTATATACGTGAATAAAAGGAGATTGTACTTTTTTTTTTCAAGAATGAAGTTGATGAAAAAAACAAAGCAAAAAAAAAAAAAAAGACAAAAAAAGACAGCGTTATTTATGACTCAACCTAATGATTGAACTGTCTCCCCCTCTGGTGCAAAAAAAAAAAAAAAAAAAAAAAAATTGAAACTGGCTATTTAAGGCGCGTTTGAGTTTAGCTTTTTCACGGAATCATGTGCAAAAAAAAAAAAAAGACGAAAAGTTTGTTAAGTGCATCGGTCGAAACAAACGAAGCGAAAAAAAAAACGAATTTCGTTCTGCTCTACAATCCGTAGCATAGCAATAAATAACGACAAATGAAAGTAGGTCGCTCAGGAAACTGTATAAATCATCTTTGTACGCTGTTGCATCTTGGGATAGCGGTTCCCTTGTTTTTGCAGGCAAAGAAGGGTTTGGGGAATATGGGGATGATGGAAAAAGACGGTAGGGAAAATTGACTAATTTATATTCTGGTCCGTTCTCTTTCGATTCAATAGATGGGGTTCTTTAAATATATATATATATATATATTTCTTTTTTCTTTTCTTCCTTTCGTGTTTGACATTGGCAAATAGTTATTTATCGCGTTGATGCAGCAACGCAACGACACGAAGTGATAAGCGTATAGAGGTGATTACCATGATGAAGATGTCGATGATAGAACGTACAAGAACAAGGACAAAGAAAAAATATTGCAATGATAATAATACAATGTTAATAATGATAGAGAAAGAACAATGGCAAAACTGAAAATTCTTATAAGAAAAACGAACAGAATTCGTAACAAAAAAGAAAAAAAGAGGAATGAGGCATAGGAAGAAACGGAGGAGGAGGTGATGAAAGTAAAAGAGATGGAAGCATAAATAGAGGAGGAGGAGAATACGCTTGACAAAGAGGGTGGAAGAGCAACAAAAAGAAAGGGTAGAAATAAAAAGCGAGGAGGCGAACTAGGAAAATAAGAGAAAACGGTAGGAAACGAAGAGAAAGACACGGTGAAAGGAGAGGAGGTGGTGGCAAAAAAGAGATGCAAGAGAAGAAGACATAAAAGGGGGAGGGGAGTATTTGGGGAAAAGTGGTGGCAAAAAAAATAGGGGGAAGAGTTTAAGACATAAAAGGGGGAGGCCCAGGAAAGTATGAGAAAAACGGTAAAGGAGAGAAAAAAGAGAAAGAAACTTTTTGAAAGGAGGGAGGTGGTGGGGCAAAAAATGCAAGAAAGAAGACATAAAAATAGGGAGGAGTTGGGAAAAAAGAAAAAAAAAGGAGGAGGCGAACTAGGAAAGAGAAAACGGTAAAAGAAGAAAATTTGAAAAGGGAAGAGGTGGAAAAAAAAATGCAAAGAAGAAAAAAAGGGGGAGGAGTTTTGGAAAAAGAGGTGAAGGTCAATAAAATGAAGAAGGGAGGAGAAACAAAGGAGGAACTAGGAAAGAAGACGGTAAAAGGCGAAGAGAAAAAATAAAGGGGAGGAAGGGGGCAAAAAATGAGATGCAAGAGAAGAAGACATAAAAATATGTTGGAAAAAGAGGGTGGAAGGTCAATAAAAAGAAGGGGAGGAGTAGAAACAAAAAGGAGGAGGCGAACTAGGAAAGTAAGAGAAAACGGTAAAAGGCGAAGAGAAAGAAACAGTGAAAGGGGAGGAAGAGGTGGCAAAAAAGAGATGCAAGAGAAGAAGACATAAAAGGGGGAGGGGAGTATGTTGGAAAAAGAGGGTGGAAGGTCAATAAAAAGAAGGGGAGGAGTAGAAACAAAAAAGGAGGAGGTCAACAATAAAGAAGAGAAACGGTAAAAGGCGAAGAGGAAACAGTGAAAGGGGAGGAAGACGTTAAAAAAAAGAGACGAAGAGAAGAAGACATAAAAGGGGATCTAATGACCTTGGAAAAAGAGGTGGAAGGGCAATAAAAAAAAGAGGGGGAGAAGTCACAATTGGGAAAAAACTGAAAGTAAGGAATATGTCATTTTTTAAGAGAAAGAAAACAAGGGAGGAGAAAAGTTAAAGGAAAAAAAGAATACATTGGAAAAAGAGGAGGAATATGGGTAATGGTAAGAGACAGTAAAGAAAGGAGGTTAAGGAGAGGTGGAGACGGGAAAAGAAGAAAATATAAAAAGAGGAAGTGAATACGCCGGAAAAGAAGGCAGAAGAGAAAGAAGAACGTGATAGGAGACAGTAAAGGTTGGGGGGCGTAAATGGTGGATTAAAAAGAGAAGATGGCAAATAGAACCGAAACAAAGAGGAGGGGGAGAATACAGTTGAAGAAGATGAGGAGGAGGATTAACAAAAAAGCTGGAGAAGGTGAAACAGGGAAATAAGAATAGAGGTCGATAGAAGTCCGGAAGAAGAAGAAGAAGAAGAAGAAGAAGAAGAAGAAGAAGAAGAAGAAGAAGAAGAAGAAGAAAAATTAGAACGAAAGAGGAAAAAGAAAGAAGAATGTTGGTTAGTTGGTTGTTTTTGTTTAGCGGCATATCAACACATCTATGGGTTATTTAATGCCGAAATATAAATTTTTTTGTACGGAATTCTATTTTATTTTTGCAGATAATAAGGGTTTAGTGATACAAATTTAACTAATTTAACCCGTAGTTGGGGGTGTATTCATGGCTTTCCCAAGGGTATTTGCGCGTAAGTGATTATAACAAACCCAACTGGAATTGGAACTCGGCTCTCCGATTAACAATTCTAAGCCAATATCCATTACACAACCCACAAACCCAAACTTGTTTTGTTTTTTTGGTATACCCAAAATATTACCAATCTAAGTACTGACCAGGCTCAACTTCGGTGATCGTACGGGAACCAATGTTTCATCGTGATATGGCCGCAATCCTAACTAGAAGAAAAAAGAAAGGAAAGAAAGAAGAAATACGAAAAAGAAGAAGTAACGCGAAAGATGATAAGGACAGACGAAAGAATGCGAAAGAAGGAAAAAGAAAGAACAAGTGTAAAAGAGGAAAAAGAAAGAAAGAAGAAATTCTAAAGAAGAAGAAGAAGAAAAAGAAAAAGAAAAAATAAAGAGGAAAAAGCAAAATGCTCAATGGTCAAATTGCTATTGGATTACCTTTGTGAGTATGAGTACATGTGTTCCGGCGTGTTCATTATATATATATATATATATATATATATATATATATATATATATATATATATAAAGGTAAAAGACAATAGAAAAACCGTATTATTAGCCGACGCGTTTCGTCCAATGTGAACATTTTCAAAACAAAAACAAAATGAATTTATTGAAAACAAAGTAACTATTAACCACAAACAAAATGTCCTTAGCAACTAGAAGAATTTAGAAAACGCTGTTGTATTCATATTGTCAACTGAAATTTCTACACGTGAAAGTGCTTGACGAAATGATAAAGATATAGTTTTATGGTATACTATATTTATGGGTAAAGTTCTCAATATCAGGGATATAGATAGAACATATGTAAATATAAAAGTAGACATTGAAGTCAACGCCCAGAGGCGACATGAATAATGAATTTTTACAAGAATTGTTTCCATTTATTTAAAAATTTTTAATAAGAATATGTTATACATTTTTAAATCTTTTAATTTGTCCCTTTTAGATGATATTATTATTAAGTAAAAACTATCTTTACAAAATGGAAATTATAAATGGAAAAGGTTACTACACTTCAGCAACTCCCGGTATTTTGAAACATGATTTTAAACTTATTTTTGTGTGTGTGTGTGTGTGTGTGTGTAAACATGCCGATTTTTGTAAAAACGGACGTCCATACACGACATTATCAAAAAAATAAGGGCGATAACTGTAGTAAATTTTAAGGCAAAATACTGAAAAATTCAATAAAACATAACTTAGAATATTATTCTCAATTTTTAAGATTACTGGCAAGTTAAAAAATTATATAAATGTTCTCACGTTATATTTGTCAAGTAATTCTTACAGACAATTTCTTCGTAGAAAAAAAAATTAATTAAATTTCCCAAACACCAGGCTGTTAGTAGAGCTGTCATCGTTTCATAAAAAAACACACCCTCTGCGTTAAAAAGCTTTTCTGCGATATTTTAAAGTAAAAGTAAGATTTCTTTCAAATCAGATCAATTAAACTTAAAACCACTTTAATATTCCTCAAATAAAGTTTCATAAAAGTATATTTTATTTTTGAAAGATTTTTTTAATAAAAATAATTACTTTTTAAATATGGATAAAATCTACCATTTCTTGCGAATTAAAAATAAAAAAACTAATTTCAATCAATTAAGAATTATTTTTACTTTTAACTGAGTATATGGATTCTTTTTGTATCCATCTAGAGTTATAGGAATGTTCTATTTTCCAAACACGGTCAGAACATTGTGGCCGTGTTCATAGTTGATATTACTGAACGCTGGCTTTTTCTTTTTTGTTAATAATGCTTCCATTGTTTTAATAATACTAAAAACTATGAGAACGGTTAAAATGTTCTGACCGTGTTTGGAAAATAAAACATTCCTATAACTCTAGATGGATACATAAAACAATCCATATATTCAGTAAAAATAAAGTCATCATTGATAATGGCTAAAAGTATAGCTGAAAGCGTTCGGACATAAAAAAACATTCAGACAATTTCTACATAATTTATGTCCAGAAAAGAAGAAAATTATAAGAATAAGTAAAATTAAATAGAAAAATTAACCGCAGTGCCTTGTCAGTTGTTTTTAATGAAACATGTATAATAGAGGGATTGCTGCCCAAATACACACACACACACACACACACACACACACACACACACACACACACATATATATATATATATATATATGTGTGTGTGTGTGTTTGTATATTTCTTTAATGAGTATGTGTGTGTATATGTGTGTGTGTGTGTAAAGATTGCAGGCATAAAAATCAACACGGAAAAGTGAGTGTGAGTTCCACGTTTCAACGTCATCTACAGACCAAGAAGACTGGCCTTAAAGTTGCATTGAAGTGTGAACCTGACAATCACATTGTCTATGTCTATAAACTTTCTATCTCCACAGAGATTAGAAAATGTTAAACAACACGGACACACACACACACACACACACACACACACACACACACACACACACACACATATTTATATATACAGGGCGCAATGGGTAAATTATCGCCATTTTATACTTTTAATTTCGCGCATGCGTGATGTTTGTTTTTGATTTTGTCGACTGCACAGTATAGTAGGGTCGGTTGTGCACTGTCTGTGAGAAAAAAAAACACCATGTCACAATTCGTTCCGTCAGAAATTTGGAAACGGCTAGACATTCTACTACTAGACATTCGCGCCGGAAGCTCCAACTCGACCATTTCAGAGTGGTTGGGTGTTAATCTGAGGACAGGGCAGAGGATTTGGAAAGAGTTGGATGAGTCTAATTGTGATTACGAAGGTACGGCAGCTCGGAAAACTCACTCTGACCGTTCTGATAAGAACTCACGAATTTGTTGTTGAGATCCAGGCCATGATTGACAACGACCCCTCCAAGTCAATCTGCTCCACAACCAGAGACACAGGAGTGTCTGAGTTTCATATCAGGCACATAGTGCATGAAGACATTCTGCATTTCTCATACAAGATGAGAAAGGGTCAGTTTTTATCCCAAGCTATGAAGGACAAGAGGAAAAACGGCACTATGACGCTTTTTAACAAACCCAAGCATGCCTGCAACCAAACATGATTTGGTTTTTCTCAGACTAGAAAATGTCTGCTACAATAAGCTGTTGTACATACAGAACAACCGTTGGCTTGCTGTGCCCTCAAAAGATGTACTGAGGGTAATGAAAAGAAAATATCCAGTCAACATGATGGCGTTTGGAGTGATCACTAGTGATGGCGAAGTTATGCCTCCATCCATCTTCTCACAGGGTCTCAAAATCCACACTTAGGTCTACATCAAGTGCCCTGAGGAGGTAGTTCTGCCCTGATCAAGATGGTGACTACTGAAAGACCCTATGTCTGGCAGCAGGACTCTGCACCATGCCACCCAAACAGGAGAATCCACTCATGGTTGTCAGACAATTTCTGCGACCGCATCACCCCTTACATCTAACCACCTAACTCCTCAGACTGCAACCCCTTTGATTATTATGTGTGGAGCGCAGTTGAGCAAGAGACCAACAAAACTGTTTGTAACACCAAAGATGAACTGAAAGCAAGGATTATGGCAGCATTCACCAACTTAAACAAGAGACCATCCAGAAGAGCTGCAGGTGATTCCGAAGTCGTCTGGAGGGCGTGGTTGAAGCCAATGGCGATATTATTGAGTATTAACTCTTTAGTATTTCAAGATATTTTTGTGTAAATTATTTACATTATTCGAACTATTGTCCTCATCTTTGTCGCCATATTTATCACAACGTTTCGGCCGTTGTACGCTCCGGCCTTCTTCGGGTGGTTGAAATTTCGAACTGAACCCTTTATTTCGCTCACTGGGGTAAACTGTTCTAGTTCCACGTGCCATGTTTGATGGATGTCAGTTATCAGTTATCTCCTGTTAATTTTCCCTCTGAAAGTTCTCCACTGCCTTAACCGGGTATATATATATATATATATATATATTAATTTTTTTTTTTTGTATTTCAAGATATTTTTGTGTAACTTTGGTAAATATATCTGGTAAAATAAGGTGTCAATGTTATTTTCATTTTTGCGTGATTTAGACGACAATTTATCCATCGTACCCTATATATATGCGTGTGTTTGTGTGTGTGTTTGTGCGAACGATGCCTGCTTTATACAATAACGATAATTTGAATCTCGTATTTTTGTGATTCTGATGTACACAGACAAACAATAGAATCGAGTCTCTGCCCTGTCAATTTCCGCACCATATCAGACTACGCACAGCCGACGAAATATACGCGATTGGCAACTGCATAAATAGCCGAACATATTAAATTACTTCTTGAAACTGATGTTCGTAGGATTGTTGAATTTTTCTGACGTCATAAGCGGCCAAACCATATTTATTACTGCAATGATGGCCTTGAGTGACTAAGAAGTCGCCTACTGAATCGCGTGATAAATTGTCTTCCAGCGGGAACATTTGGGTGGGTGGGGGTTTTTGTTCAACTTCTATTTGAATTGGCATAACGAATGCATTTCCATGTAGAAGTCTATCGCTACCAAAACTTAAACACGATCGAAAATTGTTCATATATATATATATATATATATATATATATATATGTAAGCAAATGTAAATGGATATAGATCCGACAGAATGAAGAAAAATTTGGAAAAAACAAACAAAAATTCTTAAATGCAATTATGTTGTTTAAAATGAATGAAATGTCGACGTCTAACGTTTCGGTTTAATAAACCTTTTTCAAGACAATATTCATTAAAATACAATTCAGTTCAATTTGACAAAGACGATGGACATAAAAAACAAGTCTTATCCAAAACAGATAACTGAAAATTTTTAAAATGATCAGCTTTCCGTTTAGCATGGTCACGTTGTCGTCACATGGCCGACGCTTTCAAAACGTATTCCTAAAAATTTTTGATTATTTTGAAATAAAAAAAAAATGAAAAGAATTCTATTAGGATCTAAAATTTTATGTATATGCTTGTCGTGACGCCGGACTCTACTGCTATATATATATATATATATATATATATATATATATATATATATATATATATATATATAACAGATTTCAATTTGGGATTTACAGAAAATTTACCAACAAGAATGTCCCTGTCAGTTTTTCTTCCCACCACTGTAACAAGATCAAATCAGGAATAATTATAGGATTCTGCTTAAGAGCACTGAGAATCTGCAGCCCCTAATAATTATCCAAAAAATGAGATATACATAAAAAACACTTATTTAATCCAACATGCTAAGCGAAAGAGATACAAAATATACAACCGCAAAAAAATAACGACATTATGAACAACAATAATAATCACAATAAACTAGATAAAAACAGACACATAATACTACCTACTAACTACATATCATCCACTATCCAATTTAAACAACATCAAAATAGAGTGCCAGTAACACGCATATGTTACAGAAAGTGGGAGCAAGAATAAAGAGGCGTGATAGAGGAAAGGATGAAGAGAAGGACGGGGAATAGATCAAGGCATCTGGAGATGTCGATTGACATTACATTTGAATAGTTGGAGATTATAGCTATCAGGGAAGTAAGTAAGAGGAAGGGAGTTTCACAAACGGAAAGTGCGAGACATGAAGCTATTGGAGTAAAAGGGACGACTACATTTATACCGTTTCGAAAGTGAAAGAGTGGGACTGAGATGCCGACCTATTAGCACGCTTAAATTCATTCTCCTCATCCTTTCCTCTATCACTCCTATCTGATCTCGCTCTATATTTTCTGTAACTCCCTTGCGTGCTAGTGGCTTCCCGTCTTGCTTGGGGTGAAATGCCTAAAAAAATGTTGAGTGTTCTATTGGAAGATGTGGATAAAGTTCATATTTTGCTATTTATGTTCAAGTACTTTATCGGTGGACTAATGAATAGCGGCTAGGATTGAGGAATCGGAGAGCCGAGTTCGAATTCCATTACTTTCACTTACGTGCTAATACCCTTGAGAAAAGTATAAATCCGCATCTCCTCCCCGCAGGTATGGGTAAATAGCAGGACAGACCTTGGATGGCAAAGGGTCTACCACAGAAAGAAATGGCAACCTACTGCGGGAAAAAAAATCTGCCTCATCAGTCATGTATCGAAAGATACATGATCACCTAAGCGTGTATCATGCATGGCACATAACTGACTGACCCTTGGGAAGGGTATGAATCCTCTTTTTCATTTATACCCTTGAGAAAGGTATGGATCCTCTCCACCCAGCTGGTTCTAGAGCCTTTGATGGCAACTGGTCTACCGCAGAAAGCAATGGCAACATACTGCAGGGAAAAAATATCTGCCTCGTCAGTCATGTATCAAAAGATACATGATCGCCTAAGCGTGTATCACGCATGGCAATAAACTGACTTTCAACTTTCGCAGTCATTATCAAGAACCGATGTATAGTTAGAATTCTTTTATCTATCTATCTATCTATCTATCTATCTATCTATCTATCTAGTATTCTTTGGGAAGCTGGACGTTTGGAATAGTCTAGCGTGACGTTGTGTGTCACAACTATTGGGAACGAGGCCGCACAAAATGAATGCGATTTATTTTTTTTATTTATTTTAATTTTTATTTTATTATATTATAACACACACACACACACACACACACACACACACACATACACACATATATATATATTTTGAACAATAAGAAAATAAAAAATTAAAAAATTAAAATCTTCAGACACACTGGGTTGTAGATTAATATTCCTTCGTTTTTTTTTTTTTTATTATTATTCCATTTAGATTCCTCGACTAGTTTCGACCAAAATGGCCATCATCAGGGAGGAGAAATATTTCTGCTTGCTGGTAGCAGTGAACTACAGAAATGAATGTCTTGATGGAGAAAATGAACTTTTGTCTGTAGTTTTCATTTGTTTTTTTTTTTTTTTTTTTTTATTTTTTACATGAATCTTTTAACATTCCTTGTGTTGGTCAAACAGTCTCTTTTAAGTTGTTATTTGAGATAAGAGCTGGATAGATACATATTATTCTGAATTCTCTGGTCAGTTTGACAGTTTTATTGGACCTGGTGAGGGGATGTGTCTCTGTTTAGTGTTTGTGTGTGTCTGTTTAGTATTTGTGTGTGTGTATATTTGGTTCTTTATCATTTGGATTAGTAGTATGATATGATGTGTGTAAGCGTGTATATTCGTGTGGGTGTGTGTATAAGTGTGAGACCTCCACACCTCCTCCAAGCATGTCTGTCTTGTGTGGGTGAGAAATATAGGTAGGTTTTTGATTTGTTGACTATCTATATATTATTAAATTTATGATTTAGCCCGGCTGGATATTTTGTTTTTTAGACGTTGTATCCACTTATTTTCATGGGACTCTAAAATCTTTCTAATGTTATCTGCTCTGAACTTTTCTATTCTCTCAATTAATCAATATGCATATTTATAATGAACAACGCCGTTCGCAAAACTCGGTTTTTCATGCCAAATGTTTTCTTTAAGCCAAAATCTACTGACTGTTACCTATATATAATTTGAATTTATATAAGTTTACCATAATACTGGCGTAGTTAAGCAAAGCACTATATATATTGGGATAGAGGTTTTTTTTTCCGAAATCTTTCTTTAAAAATTAATTATATTTCTCATGACATTAAATCTAGCAACTAAAATAATCGGTATCACTATATGAACATAAAAGATAAGTATTTATTATGAATTATTATTTTTATTTTATTTCATTTCAGAATAGTGGATTATCAACTATTAATTATTTATATATTGGACGGCAGCTAACTTAAATCTAATTTAATATAAAATTAGTAACATTACTAAGTAGTATAGCACAAAAAACAAAAGCATTAGTTAGAATTTATGTCAGTGACAGGACCCAAAGAGTCTGAGTTCAATACCTAAAAATCAGTGGAGAATTTTCTGAGGAGAATTAATATTATTTTATACATCCATTAGACATGGAACAGTCTACCCCAGTGAGCGAAGTAAAGGGTTCAGTTCCACATTCCGGAGCGTACAATGCCGAAACGTTGTGACAAAGATGAGGACAATAGTCCGAATAATATAAATAATAATATAAATAATGCTTAAGTAGATATTTATTTTTATGCCTACTTGTGACCATCAGTTCATTTCTCTTATTTAGTAATCCAGAGGTTATTTGAATATTGTAAGATTATTATTTCTTCAAATAAACACAGGTTGCATTTATTTCCTTTGCCATAAAACAATTTACTTCTTGCCGTTATACTCCATTCAATTGAAGGGAAGTTGCCGGAATCTTTCAATTGGCAGAAATAATTAGAGATAACAATGCTGTTTCTGTATTTAATATCATCCAAAGCCATCCTCTAATGATTCTCAGTTTAACCAAAATAAAATTTAACATCGCTACCGGAATGAATTCTCGCTCGATATACAGTATTGTCGGTCATACATTAACCGTTTAATAAACAGATCGTTTTTTTTCGGCAATTGCATTTATTTTTTTTAAATTTACGTTGTTTTTGCTGGAAAGATATTCACTTAATATGATGATGTTGTGTAGTGATATAGATCTATTGGTGTTACTATAAATTATTTTGAAATTATTTTTGTTAAACATATTTTTTAATGCTGGTGAATGGTTAAAATGCTTTTGGATTAATTTTAAGAAAAGTGTTCCCGACATTAGTTTGGACATAACGCTTAAAAGGTGGGTTAAACCAGATGATGTTGTGTTTACGGTGTTTTCATTTTGTGTTATAATCTTTGTTATTTTCCAAATACTCTAAGTTTACTTTATGATTGCTAAGTTCCAAAGCCTTAATATATTTATCTTTAAAATTATTAAATACTAGCAGTAGAGCCCGGCGTTGCCCGGGGATGTAACAGTAAGAGATAGATCAAGTATCGACCATCATAAAGACTGAAAAATAAAATTGACAAAACGATTATTGTTTAAGGTTGACGGACACGCATCTCTTAATTAGTTTTTTTTTTTATATCGAATTGGTCAAACCCAAACTCAAACAAAAAATTTGTTTTTCAATCGTTATTCGTCTACCGATTGAATTGAATTTTATTATAAACAATTGTTTGTAAATGGAATTTTTGCGGCGCTTTATTCTGAATGTAAAAATAAAGAAAAAGTGTTTTTTGAGACAATAAAAACATTACCTGTTTTAAAAAAAATTAGTTTTGTTGAAATCTCTGCTGAAAAATGTAGGAAATCCGATCCCATATATAAACTAAAAACACACACACACACACACACACACACACAACAAACACACACACAACAATAGGGTTTTATAATAAGTATAACTCGATATGAGTTGTCCCCTTTCATTTTCGCGACCCCTCTGAATCGTGTTTTCAAATTGATTTCGTACAAAAAAAATTGTGTTTTTCCAATTTTTGGCGCTGTCAGAACCACCGTAAGGTAATTCTACGTAGTCCTGTGAAGTTTTGTTGAAATCATATTTGTAATTCGTATAAATCCGATCCAATATATAAACGAACAGACACACACACATACACACACACACAACCTAGGTTTTATAATAAGTATGATTTCTTCGTTGTACTGAATTATGCATATTATCTATAATTTTGTGATGTCAGTTTTATATCTTTGCTAACGTATTTATGGTTATGTAGTTGTTTTGCATATGGTTTATGGTAACAATTATCCAGGTCTAATGTTGCACGTAGAAAATTAATCACTTTTGTATTGGTGGTAATGTTTAGACCATGATCCTTAAAAATTTTATAATTTCTCTTCTCAATCGGTCTATATTGAGCGGACTAGTTTTCCGGAGGAGAATTACACCGTCATCTCTATATATCCCGGTGTCCTTAATGTCAAACAAAAAAATCTAAGACGCAACAATATTACATGCTTCTACAGAAATATACGCACCTATAGCAACATTAAACTCTGAGTTGTTTCTCTTAGTCCACAGACAATCGTTGTGGAAAAGTATCGGTTTTTTAATGCTTGCTTTATGATATTAATTTCCTGATAATATAGCAGTAATCTCTAGCTAGCTTTATAGCCGCCATTAGCATCCTCTCGGTGATGAACGGGTAAAACTCACAAATGTTGAATTTTATGAATATGCATTGATATTTCTTTTTTTATGATATTAAACCATTCTATGGCATCAGCTGTTTTTTTAACCACTGGTTGATTCCTCGAGCATTTTTGATGTTAATTGCTCATTCAAGAATGATCTTGTTGATTTTACCAATATTGGTTTTTGTAGTGTTTAGTAATCGATATTCAATGTTAAATTAATCTGTAACCGTGGTTGAATACTTGTTGCTTGTGCAATTTGTAGATTCTATCATCGATTTTAATTTTTGTGGCTATTTCTTTAGATTCCTTATTGGTGTTGCTTTTCCCTCCCTGTTAATAGCTGTGTGACATAGATTAACATCGGTATTGTAGTAGTTACCCGTTTTATCTGCCTTGATTATAATTTTATTGGATTTGTTAATCCTAGCAACATCCTTTTGCATTTTTCGCTGCAGATCGTTGGGATTGTTAAATGATTTAATTTTCTATTTATTTTGAATAGGTCTTTTTCAAAAAAAAATAATTTTCGTAACAGTGGTGACGTTTTTGGGGACTTTAATCCACAGAGGCTCATTCTTTTTGAAGATTTATCATCGTTCTTGTGTTTCGAAAAGAATAACTACCAACTCATCCTTTTTATTACGCTTTCAATCTTGTTTGTAAGATCTTATATCAGGATCCATAATATTTTAAGTGTAGTAGTCGAAGTTGATTGATTCCATATTCAAATATTGGTTAGGATATAAAGTATAAATGCTTTACAATGAGAGTGCTCAACCAAAAGAAGCAAATTATAAATATATATGTAAATATCTAAACATATGAATAGCACATAAAGTGCTACTGGTGTTATTGAGACTGTTCTCGATGTTATATAACAGATCCATCATATATATATATATATATATATATATATATATATATATATATATATATATATATATATATATATATAAAAGAAAGAACAGTAAGATATATAATCTGCTGTTCTTAAAAATTCGCTTGAGGATGAAATGGAACTAATGTCTTTAATTTAATTAAAAATTAAATTCAGGGAAAAATCAATTTTTTTTCAAACATGGTTAGAACTGTGTGGGAAAAATATTTTAAATTTTTATTAATATATATATATATATATATATATATATATATATATATATTCATACATCTTTCATTAAATAATATAGACAAATGTTGTCTATTTTGGGAAATTCTTTTCATTTGTCTTTATAAGCTTAATAACATTATCATTAAACGAAGAAAGAAAATCACAATATTGATACACTATATATATATATATATATATATATATATATATATATATATATATATATGTGTGTGTGTGTGTGTGTGTGTGTGTGTGTGTGTGTGTGTGTGTGTGTATGTATCAATAAATATCACATTATCCCACACCGTTTGCACCGCACAAACTTTCATGCCAAACACAATTTCAGATGCTGAGTGTATACTGACCGTTACTTATATACCAGTTTAAGGTAATGCTGGCGTAGTTAAGAACTATCAATATTGGGATATAGATTTTTTTTCAAAAACTATTTTAAAAAAAAATTAATTATATTTATCATGACAATAAATCTAGCAACTAAAATAAAGAGTATTACCATATGAACATAGAAAATAAGTATTTATTATGAATTATTAATTTATTTTAAAGTATTGGGTTATCAATTATTATTTATTTATTTTATATAATGGAAGGATATATATTCATGTTTATATATATATATATATATATATATATATATATATATATATATATATATATATATATATATATATATGTAGGTAACTATACTTGTCTCGAAAAACCTTCGAATTTTTGATTTTCCAATAATCTAATCAATCCCGAGGGAAAAAAAGGTTTTAAAAAAAGAAAGAGCTACAAACATGAACTTCTGCCGACAAAAAAATCGCACAGATACAGGTTTAAAGTCCAAAGAAAAAAAACCGACACGAGGAAAAACTAACTAAAAAGAGCTCAATACAACCGTAGAGCAGACCTAGATAAACCTAGTGAGCCAGACAAACCTACCCAGGTTTCACCTAAACGGATCGTCAGGTAAAATAAAATTTCATCTTTACCTGACGATCCGCTTAGGTGAAACATGGGTAGGTTTATCTGGCTCACTAGGTTTATCTATCTATCTATCTATCTATCTATCTCTCTCTCTCTTCTCTCTCTATATATATATATATATATATATATATATATATATATATATATATATTTATTTATTTATTTAAGCATTACGCCCCAAGCAAGGCGTGAAGCCACTAGGATGCAGGGGGTTGCGAGAGCAGATAGGAGTGATAGAAGAAGGGATGAGGAGAAGGATAGTGGGTAGATCAAGGTAACTGGAGATGTCGATTGACATTTATATGAATAAATATAAAACGAAAATTTATCTTCCGTTTTCTGGGGAACTTTATCAATTATTCATAGGGTGTTTTAGACCTATCAGTCACAGAAAACTTTCACAGTTGAGCATGGTTTAATTACCCTATTTAAGAAAGGGACAACCCCTATTCCTATCTCACAAAGCCCGTCACTCACTTTTATTTTCATATCCAAAACGTAAACAATGTAATTCCTGTGGATTTTATTTTTAATCTGACATATTTTTCTTATTGCTTTAATCGTTATATTTTATGAGTACAGATCCGGTGCAGAGGACTTATGCTCCTTCAACCCGAATCTATGATACGGGACCCCTACTCTACGACATCTCAATTTTCATGAGGTAGTATTCATATAAAATACAAAATTGATTATAACCTAATTATGTACAATAATGGATCATACGCAGTGTAGGTGAACAATTCAACAAGAAAAATTGAAAATAAATACTATGTATCTAAATAAAGGTGTTTCATTAAGATGGATTATATATAAGGGTGTTTCATTAAGACGGATCAAAGTCGGCAGTAAATAAATCAGTGCTATTGGTGAAATTTTATTTATTTCTCTATTGGATCGCCTTATTTAAGTCATGGTAATTGTGTGTGAAAAATGATATCGCACAAATGTCCGCCAAATCTGAAAGAAAGAGAAAAAATCATTTGACACTTAAACTTAATTCACATTTAAAATCGACCAACATATCGGAAAACCCTTTATATATACGAGGCTGGGTTGAAACGTTCAAATGCTGATTATAAATGAGTGATGCTAGAACTGTGAAAGCTTGCATACATTAATTTCAACTCTTCTTATTAATAACTGTATTGTTTCTTTCCATGTAAGAGGGTGACAGAAATTCATGATTAATGTCAAGATGGGCTGAAGGTTTTCTTATTAATTATTAATAAGGATTGTTTCTTTCCATGTCTTTATAAATCTTTGCATGAATTAATGTCAACCTTCTTATTAATAACTGTATTGTTTCTTTCCATGTAAGGAATGATTCATAGAGCTGCTTGAATTTTGCATGAATTAATTTCAACTCTTCTTATTAATAACTGTATTGTTTCTTTCCATGTAAGAAGGTGGACAGAAACCTTCATAGGCTGACTTTGATGCTATGAGCAGTGAAATCTTGCATGAATTAATGTCAACTCTTCTTATTAATAACTGTATTGTTTCTTTCCATGTAAGAGGGTGGACAGAAAATTCATAGGCTGACTTGATGCTAAAAATCTTGCTGAATTAATGTCAACTCTTCTTATTAATAACTGTATTGTTTCTTTCCATGTAAGGACAGAAACGTTCATAGGCTGACTGATGCTAGAGCAGTGAAATCTTGCATGAATTAATGTCAACTCTTCTTATTAATAACTGTATTGTTTCTTTCCATGTACGAAGATGGACAGAAAAGTTTCATAGGCTGACTTTTAATAACTGATGATGCTTGAGCAGTGAAATCTTGCATGAATTAATGTCAACTCTTCTTATTAATAACTGTATTGTTTCTTTCCATGTAAGAGGGTGGACAGAAACCTTCATAGGCTGACTATGATGCTAGAGCAGTGAAATCTTGCATGAATTAATGTCAACTTTCTTATTAAACTGTATTTTTCTTTTTATTATGCTAACTGTATTGTTTCTTTCCATGTAAGAGGGTGGACAGAAACCTTCATAGGCTGACTATGATGCTAGAGCAGTGAAATCTTGCATGAATTAATGTCAACTCTTCTTATTAATAACTGTATTGTTTCTTTCCATGTAAGAGGGTGGACAGAAAACGTTCATAGGCTGACTATGATGCTAGAGCAGTGAAATCTTGCATGAATTAATGTCAACTCTTCTTATTAATAACTGTATTGTTTCTTTCCATGTAAGAGGGTGGAAAGAAAATTCATAGGCTGACTCTGATGCTTGAGCAGTGAAATCTTGCATGAATTAATGTCAACTCTTCTTATTAATAACTGTATTGTTTCTTTCCATGTAAGAGGGTGGACAGAAACCTTCATAGGCTGACTGGGATGCTAGAGCAAAATCTTGCATGAATTAATGTCAACTCTTCTTATTAATAACTGTATTGTTTCTTTCCATGTAAGAATGGACAGAAACCTTCATAGGCTGACTATGATGCTAGAGCAGTGAAATCTTGCATGAATTAATGTCAACTCTTCTTATTAATAACTGTATTGTTTCTTTCCATGTACGAGGGTGGACAGAAACCTTCATAGGCTGACTATGATGCTAGAGCAGTGAAATCTTGCATGAATTAATGTCAACTCTTCTTATTAATAACTGTATTGTTTCTTTGAAGAGGGTGGACAGATGCTTCATAGGCTGACTATGATGCTAGAGCAGAAATTTTGCATGAATTAATTTCAACTCTTCTTATTAATAACTGTATTGTTTCTTTCCATGTACAGAGGGTGGACAGAAACCTTCATAGGCTGACTATGATGCTAGAGGTGAAATCTGCATGAATTAATGTCAACTCTTCTTATTAATAACTGTATTGTTTCTTTCCATGTAAGAGCTGGACAGAAAATTTTAGGCTGACTATGATGCTAGAGCATGAAATCTTGCATGAATTAATGTCAACTCTTCTTATTAATAACTGTATTGTTTCTTTCCATGTAAGAGGGTGGACAGAAACCTTCAAGGCTGACTGATGCTAGAAAATCTTGATGAATTAATTCATAGGCCATGAAGAGGGTGAAGAAATGATGCTAGAGCTGTGAAATTTTGCATGAATTAATGTCAACTCTTCTTATTAATAACTGTATTGTTTCTTTCCATGTACGAGGGTGGACAAAAACGTTCATAGGCTGACTATGATGCTAGAGCAGTGAAATCTTGCATGAATTAATGTCAACTCTTCTTATTAATAACTGTATTGTTTCTTTCCATGTACGAGGGTGGACAGAAACCTTCATAGGCTGACTATGATGCTAGAGCAGTGAAATCTTGCATGAATTAATGAAATTTTCTTATTAATTAATTTCTTTCCATCTTCTTATTAATAACTGTATTGACTTTCTTTCCAGGAAATCTTGCATGAATTAATGGGCTTCTTAAATAACTTCATTGTTTCTTTCCATGACTAAGAGGGTGACAGAAACCTTCAATGATGCTATGCTAGAGCAGTGAAATTTTGCATGAATTAATTTCAACTCTTCTTATTAATAACTGTATTGTTTCTTTCCAGGTACGATGCTAGGGTGGGCTGAAAATGTTCATAGGCTGACTTTGAAGGAATGATGCTAGAGCAGTGAAATCTTGCATGAATTAATGTCAACTCTTCTTATTAATAACTGTATTGTTTCTTTCCATGTAAGAGGGTGGACAGAAACCTTCATAGGCTGACTATGATGGAATGATGCAGTGAAAATCTTGCATGAATTAATGTCAACTCTTCTTATTAATAACTGTATTGTTTCTTTCCATGTATGAAGAGGGTGGACAGAAAATTCATATAGGCTAGACTGAAATCTTGATGAATTAATGTCAACTGCTTAGAGCTTTCCATGTGAAATTTTGCTAGATGTGAATTAATTTTAATGTCAACTTCTTATTAATAACTGTATTGTTTCTTTCCATGTACGAAGGTGGACTGAAAATTTCATAGGCTGACTTTGAAGGAATGATGCTAGAGCTTAATGAAATTTTGCATGAATTAATTTCAACTCTTCTTATTAATAACTGTATTGTTTCTTTCCAGGTACGAACTGGGTGGGCTGAAATGTTCATAGGCTGACTTCATGAAGGAATGATGCTAGAGCAGTGAAATCTTGCATGAATTAATTTCAACTCTTCTTATTAATAACTGTATTGTTTCTTTCCATGTAAGAGGGTGGAAACTATGAAAGTGAAATCTTCATGAATTAATGTCAACTCTTCTTATTAAGGAATTTCCATGTAAGAGCTGTGAAATTTTGCATGCATTAATGAATCAATGTCTTCTTATTAATAACTGTATTGTTTCTTTCCATGTAAGAGGGTGGACAGAAACCTTCATAGGCTGACTATGATGCTAGAGCAGTGAAATCTTGCATGAATTAATGTCAACTCTTCTTATTAATAACTGTATTGTTTCTTTCCATGTAAGAGGGTGGACAGAAACCTTCATAGGCTGACTATGATGCTAGAGCAGTGAAATCTTGCATGAATTAATGTCAACTCTTCTTATTAATAACTGTATTGTTTCTTTCCATGTAAGAGGGTGGACAGAAACGTTCATAGGCTGACTATGATGCTAGAGCAGTGAAATCTTGCATGAATTAATGTCAACTCTTCTTATTAATAACTGTATTGTTTCTTTCCATGTAAGAGGGTGGACAGAAAATTCATAGGCTGACTCTGATGCTAGAGCAGTGAAATCTTGCATGAATTAATGTCAACTCTTCTTATTAATAACTGTATTGTTTCTTTCCATGTAAGAGGGTGGGCAGAAACCTTCATAGGCTGACTATGATGCTAGAGCAGTGAAATCTTGCATGAATTAATGTCAACTCTTCTTATTAATAACTGTATTGTTTCTTTCCATGTAAGAGGGTGGACAGAAACCTTCATAGGCTGACTATGATGCTAGAGCAGTGAAATCTTGCATGAATTAATGTCAACTCTTCTTATTAATAACTGAATTGTTTCTTTCCATGTAAGAGGTTGGGCTGAAAAGTTCATAGGCTGACTATGATGCTAGAGCAGTGAAATCTTGCATGAATTAATGTCAACTCTTCTTATTAATAACTGTATTGTTTCTTTCCATGTAAGAGGGTGGACAGAAACGTTCATAGGCTGACTATGATGCTAGAGCAGTGAAATCTTGCATGAATTAATGTCAACTCTTCTTATTAATAACTGTATTGTTTCTTTCCATGTACGAGGTGGACAGAAACCTTCATAATGACTATGATGCTAATCTTCATGAATTAATGTCAACTCTGACTTTGTTTCTTTCCATGATGCTAGAGCTGTGAAATCTTGCATGAATTAATTTCAACTCTTCTTATTAATAACTGTTTGTTTCTTTAAGAGGTACAGAAACAGAGAAAATTTCATGAGGCTGACTATGATGCTAGAGCAGTGAAATCTTGCATGATTAATTTCAACTCTTCTTATTAATGTCAACTCTAACTGTATTGTTTCTTTCCAGGTAAGAGGGTGGGCTGAAAATTCATAGGCTGACTATGAAGGAATGATGCTAGAGCAGTGAAATTTTGCATGAATTAATTTCAACTCTTCTTATTAATAACTGTATTGTTTCTTTCCAGGTACGAAGGCTGGATGCTAGAGCAGTGAAATCTTCATGAATTAATGTCAACTCTTCTTATTAATAACTGACTATGAAGGGGTGGAATGATGACTAGATGCTAGAGCAAAATCTGCATGAATTAATGTCAACTCTTCTTATTAATAACTGTATTGTTTCTTTCCATGTAAGAGGGTGGGCTGAAAATTCATAGGCTGACTATGATGCTAGAGCAGTGAAATTTTGCATGAATTAATGTCAACTCTTCTTATTAATAACTGTATTGTTTCTTTCCATGTAAGAGGGTGGGCTGAAATAAACCTTCATAATGTGACTTTTATTAAGGACTGATGCTTTCCATGCAGTGAAATTTTGCATGAATTAATGATCAACTCTTCTTATTAATAACTGTTCTTATTGTTTCTTTCCATGTACGAGGGTGGACAGAAAATTCATAGGCTGACTATGATGCTGAGCAGTGAAATCTTGCATGAATTAATGTCAATTAATAACTGTATTGTTTCTTTCCATGTAAGAGGGTGGACTTCATAGGCTGACTATGATGCTAGACCAGTGCCAAATCTGTGAAATCTTGCATGAATTAATTTCAACTCTTCTTATTAATAACTGTATTGTTTCTTTCCAGGTACGAAGGTGGGCTGATGCTAATCTTCATGAATTAATGTCAACTCTTCTTATTAATAACTGTATTGTTTCTTTCCATGAAGGAAAATGATGACTATGATGCTAGAGCAGTGAAATCTTGCATGAATTAATTTCAACTCTTCTTATTAATAACTGTATTGTTTCTTTCCATGTACGAAGGTGGGCTGAAATCTTCATAGGAAATCTTTGAAGGAATGATGCTAGATAACTGTGAAATTTTGCATGAATTAATTTCAACTCTTCTTATTAATAACTGTATTGTTTCTTTCCATGTACGAAGATGGGCTGAAATCTTCATAGGCTGACTTTGAAGGAATGATGCTAGAGCTGTGAAATTTTGCATACATTAATTTCAACTCTTCTTATTAATAACTGTATTGTTTCTTTCCAATGTCACTCTTCTTAAGATGGGCTTTCCATGTATCTTCAGAAACTGACTTTGAAGGAATGATGCTAGAGCTGTGAAATCTTGCATGAATTAATTTCAACTCTTCTTATTAATAACTGTATTGTTTCTTTCCATGTAAGAGGGTGGACAGAAATTAATGTCATTCATAGGCTGACTATGATGCTAGAGCAGTGAAATCTTGCATGAATTAATGTCAACTCTTCTTATTAATAACTGTATTGTTTCTTTCCATGTAAGAGGGTGGACAGAAAATTCATAGGCTGACTCTGATGCTAGAGCAGTGAAATCTTGCATGAATTAATGTCAACTCTTCTTATTAATAACTGTATTGTTTCTTTCCATGTAAGAGGGTGGACAGAAACCTTCATAGGCTGACTATGATGCTAGAGCAGTGAAATCTTGCATGAATTAATGTCAACTCTTCTTATTAATAACTGTATTGTTTCTTTCCATGTACGAGGGTGGACAGAAACCTTCATAGGCTGACTATGATGGACTATGATGCTAGAGAAAATCTTGCATGAATTAATTTCAACTCTTCTTATTAATAACTGTATTGTTTTCTTTCCAGGTACGAATGGACCAGAAACATTCCTGCTAGATGATGCTAAAATGAAATCTTGCATGAATTAATGTCAACTCTTGAAAATTGTTCATAGGCTGACTTTGAAGGAATGATGCTAGAGCAGTGAAATCTTGCATGAATTAATGTCAACTCTTCTTATTAATAACTGTATTGTTTCTTTCCATGTAAGAGGGTGGAGAAACCTTCATTTCAACTGACTATGATGCTAGAAAAATCTTGCATGAATTAATGTCAACTCTTCTTATTAATAACTGTATTGTTTCTTTCCATGTAAGAGAATGATGATGCTAGAGCAGTGAAATTTTGCATGAATTAATTTCAACTCTTCTTATTAATAACTGTATTGTTTCTTTCCATGTAAGAGGGTGGACAGAAACCTTCATAGGCTGACTATGATGCTAGAGCTAAATCTTGATGAATTAATGAGCTGTGAAATGTTTGTTTCATTTCCATTAATTTCAAAAACTTCTTATTAATAACTGTATTGTTTCTTTCCATGTAAATAAGATGGTTTCTTTCCATTCATAGGGTGACAGAAACCTTCATAGGACTGATGCTAGAGCAGTGAAATTTTGCATGAATTAATGTCAACTCTTCTTATTAATAACTGTATTGTTTCTTTCCATGTACGAGGATGGGCAGAAAATTTCATAGGCTGACTTTCTTATTAGGAATGATGCTAGAGCAGTGAAATTTTGCATGAATTAATTTCAACTCTTCTTATTAATAACTGTATTGTTTCTTTCCATGTAAGAAGATGGGCCATGTAATCATAGAAAATTCAAGGCTGATGCTAGAGCAGTGAAATCTTGCATGAATTAATGTCAACTCTTCTTATTAAAACTGTATTGTTTCTTTCCATGTAAGAGGGTGGACAGAAACCTTCATAGGCTGACTATGATGCTAGAGCAGTGAAATCTTGCATGAATTAATTTCAACTCTTCTTTTATTAATAACTGTATTGTTTCTTTCCATGTAAGAAATGGACAGAAACCTTCATAGGCACCTGACTGATGCTAAGCAGTGAAATCTTGCAAATGTCAACTCTTCTTATTAATAACAGTTGTTTTTTTCCATGTAAGAAAATAGACAGAAACCTTCATAGGCATCTATGATGCTAGAGCAGTGAAATCTTTGCATGAATTAATGTCAACTCTTCTTTTGTTCTACTACATTTCAATTTTCATAATGTTCTAGTCATATAAAAACATAAAATTTTATTGTAACCTAATTATGTACAATAATGGATCATATGCAATGTAGGTGAACAATTCAACTAGAAACATTGAAAATAAATACAATCTATCTAAATACAAATTAGAGACATGTCACAATAGATCATTCCATCTTAAATACATCAAATAAATGACTTCATATTTTTTTCTTGTTGAATAATGTTAACACATTCAACGTGTAAACATTCAACATTATGGACAAGTGATTTTAATATATTCTCACAAAAAACAAAACAAAAAAAAATACAAATTACGCATATGTATTTCATAAAAGAACCCATAAAAGTCAAAAACAGTGCATGACGGGTGGCCGGTAATGAGATTGCAGAAAAAGGTCACAAATTTTGGCTAAGAAAAAAGTCACAATTATTTTTATGTTTATAATTTATACAGAAGCTTTCTACTACAATCCAATTTTCATAAGGTAGTATTCATATAAAATACAAAACACCCTGTGTACAATAATGGATCCTATGCAATATAATAGATGAACAATTCAACTAGAAAATAAATTCAATGTATCTAAATACAAATTAGAGACCTGTCATAATAGATCATTCCATCTTAAATAAATCAACGATATTTTGCTGCAGTTTTTAACGTCAATCTGAGATTTTTCTTTAAAACAAGTTTAAATAAAAAAAGTTGAATAATAATTTAACACATTCAATATGGATAAAAAAAAATGAATCCTTATATAGTGTATTTTTGTTTTTGAGATTTGGCATCGGCATTCGCGGATTTGGACAAAAAAAAGAACAAAGAATGAATCAAAATCCGAGAAAACATTGTTATCCTTCAATAGCGAGGTGTGTTTAGTTTAATTTGTAACGCATGCATGAGACTCGTTCAAAAAGTTCTAAGCCCCACCGAAAAAGAAGAGCCATAGTTAAATATTTTTTTTATTGCGGCAAAACTAGAAAATATAATTCAGATTTCTGTCTTAATCTCTGTGCAGGTGAGTTCCATAGAAAGATGTGCGACAAATCTAAATATGGACAAAACAGGGACGTGAGCAGTCATAAATTATCTTAACAAGAAAGGTATCACAATCCACAAAGAAATCCATGAGGACATGTTACAGACACCCTCTGAGGACTCCCCTTCCTATGCAACTATGAAGAAGGGGGCTGCGGAATTCAAGCGAGGCAGGGATAGCACAAAAGATGACCCTTGGTCAGGTCGTCCAAAAATCTCAATCATTAATAAACAAGTTGATGCCATTCACCGTATGGTTTTGTATGACAGACAACTTACTGTTCAGCAGATAGCTAAGTCCATAGGAGTTAGTTCTGGTTCGGTCCATACTGTTTTAACTGGGATCTTGGGTATGAGCAAGCCGTCTGCAACGTGGGGACCAAGAATGCTGACACCAGAGCAGAATATAAAAAGAGTTGACATTTCCAGGACACTTCTGATTCAGATAAAAAACCTTAACCACTGATGAACAAATTGATACTATTCACTGCATAGTTAGGAATGACAGACATCTTACTGTTCAGCAGATATTTAACTCCATAGGCAGTAGGTTCAGTCCACGGTGATTTAACTGAGATCTTGGAGATAAACAAGCTGTATGCAAAATGACATCCCAAGAATGCTGACACCAGAGCAGACACTGAAAAGGGTAGATATTTCCAGGACATGTCTAATACGCTTCCAGGCTGACCCTGAGAATTTTCACCGGAGATTAGTAACTCAAGATGAAACCTAGGTTCGGCATTTCGAACCTGAATCAAAGATTCAAAGCAAACAGCGGAAACACTCTGGTTTTCTACTCCCGAAGAAGTTCAAGCAGGCAGCTTTTGATGTCAAGGTGACGGCATCTGTTTTTTGGTGATTATGAAGGCGTCATTATGATAGATTACTTGGAAAAGGGAAAAACTATTAATGGACAGTACTATGCATCAGGATTAAGACAACTGAAGGATGCAATCAAGTCGAAACGCAGGAGGACGCTGAGGGCAGTTGTGTTCTTTCTTCAGGATAACGCGCACGTTCACACTGCTCAGGTTGCAATACGTGAATCAACAAACTGTGTCTTTGAATTGCTGCCCCATCCCCCTTACTCACGAGACTTAGCTCCATCTGACTTCTTCCCGTTTCATAAAATCAAACATGCAAAACTAAAGCTAAGCAGAATATTAAGAAACAGAAAAAAATCGTTAGAAAGAAAGAAAAAAGTACTGAACTGTTACGTTATATCAGTTCTCCCACATGACGGTGAATGCTGGACTATCTTCTCACGGATGAAGAAGAAACTTGAAGAGGAAAAATTATGGTTCTAAAGAAGGATGGTAAAGCTACCATGCAGCAGACGATTAACAATGTTGTTTTAAAGAAAATGGAAAAAAAGGAAACTTATACTTAACATCAGGAAGAGACACTTGGAATTTACAGGGTGTTGTGACCAAGTAATGGTTAAGAAATAACAAGAGGTTGCAGATAAATAGTGTATTTAACAGTAAATACAACGGAAGTGTGTTACACGATTTGGGAGTTATTTAAACATTTGACCAGCGTTCAGTCTATATCACTGTTAATATTTAACAGCTCCCCAGGGATATATGTCCAATGTCCAATCAAAAAAACGTGGGTTTCCGAGCCCAAGGGCAGCCATGTGAAATATTCCCAAGAACCCGCATAAACGGGTCAATAATTACTTCCCCGGACGAAAATTTGCCCTTTGGCAAAAATAAGTCTTAGGATCCTCTATGCCAAAAAAGCAGAGTTCAACAGTTGAACAACGTTTTTATCATTGTCAATATTTAACACCCCCCCCACCCCATTAAATGTATGTGGCAAGGCCGAGAATTTTCTGTGGGTCCTCCGAGCCCGTAGGTTCGGCCAAAAAAATTAACTAAAACATTGAATAAACGGGTTCAGGGTCTCTCTACCTCCCCGGACGAAATTTTGCCCTTCGTCAAAGCCTCGTCCGGATTCCTCTCTGCTCAGAGTTCGACAGTAACGAACAGTCTATCACCGTTTCTCCGAGGTTTACTTTCCTACTACTTTATAGTAAGTGGAAGAGTCCATAATAGCCTCATTAGAAGGAAGACATTACAGCATATGAGGAAAGATGGCTTGGAAGTTTTTATACTCACAAGAGAAGTCAAGAGGGACAGAGGAAAACAATGCACAACCTACTCAGCGAGTTTGAGTAAATGGATAACGGAACAAGTTTTAAGATAACAAAAAAGACAAAATTTATTAAGAACTACAAAGGACAGGAAATTGTGCAGAGCCACAATCGCCTAAGCCCCGAGGAGACACGGCATATAAAGTAGGTATCTCTAAATATTTTCTAAAAAAGAGCATACCGTGATGAAAAAAGTTGCCAGACTTGATGTAAAGTTTTATCGTCAAAATGTTTATTATTAAGAGGATATTTTTAATTATTTTATTAATTTTTTTAATTCTTTCCAAAATGTTCGAATTTTTAGTTATAAATCTTTTTTTTTTTTTTTAGTCAGCGGCTGGACCAAAGTTTAGTATGGGAAATTTAGCGTCTTTTTTGCGACAAAAAAACTGTTTTGGAAATTCTTGAAAAAATCAAATAATTGTCGGATTTTAATGACATTTTCAGGACTTATTCACAAATGAATGAAAGTATTTTGGAAAGTTTTTTTTTTTTTTTAATCTTGATAAAAATAAATTGTTTTTTTATCTGTTATACACACTTGATTTTATCAAATTTCGATAAATTTCAGGGTCTTTGTATTTATATTGTTAAAGGCATGACTCCTTAGAGAATTTAAATTAACAATTTGTTTCTGTCAGATACACCATTTACCAGAAATTTGCTCTGAATCATAAAATAAAAAATGCAATAAAACTATGACATATTGTTGTAGCATACCTACGGACGATAATAGAATGCCCCTGTTCCCATAGATATAGTAGTAAATACTGCACGTGGTCTAGAGTTGGGGATTTCTCTCTAGCTGTGCTGGTCAAACTCTATGCCTACGGGCAGAGAGGATCCCCAGACGAGGCAATGTCGAAGGGCAGAGTCTGATCTCGAGAAAATTAAAGAACCCGACCCGTTTCATACACAAGGTTTACGGGGAATTTTGGTCCAAGCCTATTTTTTTTTTACCCAAATAAATTCGGCCTTTGTGTCACATCTTTTTGAGTCAAAAATGGTTAGTAGGCATATCCTAGAAAAATGGAGAATTCGTTTCCAGCGGTGCTGGTCAAACTCTCTGCCTCCGGTCGGAGGGGATCCCCAGACGAGGCTATGACGAAGGGCAGAGTCTCGTCTCGGGAAACAGCTACATGATTCCGTTTTATCTCAAAAATTAATGGAATTTTGACCGATCCTATTAGCTCGGATACCCCACATTAAATTCGACCTTGTGCCACATCTGACTGCGTGGTGCGGTTGGTAGATATCCTAGAGTTAGGGATTCATTATGAAATTCACTCTACTCACTTCTAGCAGTTGACTTCTTCTATCCACCGCTAGCGAATCTTATATGTGTTGTTCTTGTCCTAAGTATTATCGTTCATTATCAACCTTCGTTTGATTATTCTATTCAGTAACCTTCCCTACGTTACAACAAATATTTAATTAGAAAAGCTTTTAATTGCTTTTATACATAAGATATTTTAAGGACACTATTGTCTTAAGAAAAAATATTTTTGATGAATAATGAATTTTTACAAGAATTGTTTTCATTGTTTTTAATTTGAACTAGAAAAATTTATTAAGCTTTAAATCATTTAAAATTCTGTATTAATTTCAGCCCTTTAGATGATATTATTATCAAATGAAAACTATATTTACAAATCATAAATATAAAAGCTTAATACAGCTACACCAATATTTTTTAAAGAATTTTGGATTTTTTTTGTGTGTATAAACGTCCTCAATTTTGTAAGTACGAGTGACATTATCAAAAAAATAAATAAAATGTCTATAGTAAATTTAAAATCAAAGTTTTTAAAATTAATAAAACCTTAGATTACGGAGAATACTTTCCGAAATTTTTAAGGTTACTGGGTACTTAAAAATTATATAAAAATGAGGTCCTGTCATTTTTTTCCAATATATTTTCAGATAAAGTCTCCATAGAACAACATAAGATCTGTAATCAAGCTGTCAACACCTCTAAACAGCTACTGTCGGTGGAAAAAACAGCTTTTGTCGAGTTAAAACTCAATTGCTACCCGGATAAAAATTGCATTTCTGCGATATCATAAACTTAAGGTAAATAATATTTATTTCAAATCAGATTAATTATACTTAAATCAGTTAATATTCCACAAACAAATCTTCAGAAAATTAGTTTTTATTTTGGAAGATTTTTTTTGATAAAGAAAAATTACATTGCGATGAAAGACTAAAATTGGCGCTAATCAGCTATTTAAGCAAAAAACAAAAAAAAAAAAAAAAAAAAAAAAAAAAAAAAAAAAACAAACTTTCCAGTCAATTTAAATTAGTTTTTTCGAAATGCAGCAAAAGTATTTTTTTTATTTGAAATATTAAATTTAATCTATTAGCTTGAAATTAAAACTAGAATAAAAGCTTCAAAAAGTTTTCATTCATTATTAAAAATTAATTTTAAACCTTAGGTATTTTTTTTTTCTGTTTTTTTTTTTTTCAGGTATCTACTAAAAATTTTTTTTTTTCATCGTCAGATATTTACTGAAAAATTTTGTCAAAATGCTTGAATGATAAATGATAGGAAAAAATCGACTATACTAAACCAATAGTCAAAGATAAACAAAACAAATGTTACAACTTGAAATATTTTCCCTACAATTTCGAAAATTGCGTCTTCTTTCATAAAAAAGAGAAATGTCACACATAAATATAGCCTAGAATTATTCATGCCAGTGTATAAGTAATTTGACAAATACTATGTAATAAATGTTCTTAATATAATAATTCTTTGTGTTAATAGGCATTTTTAATAAATTAAACTTGCTAAATAACACTTATTTTAAAAATAAGACAGTCAATATATACTTCGACCTATCTTTAAAAGTAATCAAATAAGCATTTTAGCAATTAAAGATTATAAGTGAATAATAATATTAAAAAATTATAATAAGCAAAGAAAAATATAAAAATAAATGGATAATTGAAATAATTGTAGGTATACACAACGTGCTTATCTTGTTTAATTTTGTTTACAATTTAAAACGTGTGAAAGGCTCCTACTTAACAAAAACTCTGTTTGTGATTCCTTTCTTTTTTTTTCCGTTCCGCCTGTGAAGTACGGTGTTATTATAACAGGGATATAATAATGCCCTTAATGAGGGAAATGCAAATGGGAGAATAAACCTTTCTTCCATAGCGCACCCATAATCTGAGTCAATCCGACCTGATATGATATTATTTACTGATATGTCCCGAAAAGGGATATATCTGAACGAAGTAGCTAAATGGTTTTAGCTACTATAACCAAGTATAATACGGTAGCAGTAATCGACTGGTACGCGTCGTAGTCGCAGGTAAGAAGTGTAGATCAATGGCGTAGTTCAATGGGC
The DNA here is from genome assembly GCA_903632075.3 of Acanthosepion pharaonis. Lineage (NCBI taxonomy): Eukaryota > Metazoa > Mollusca > Cephalopoda > Sepiida > Sepiidae > Acanthosepion > Acanthosepion pharaonis. The sequence goes on along the minus strand of CAHIKZ030002411.1, from coordinate 3,926 downwards.
GTCGTTATAGACTTAGCTCTCAGTCTAAGGCTCTTGGCTCTCCTACACGTCCGTCTGTATTTATGACGGACACCAGCCAATCATATTCCAGTGAGTGGGGAACACTGGTGTATGCATATTCCATTATATCAATAATAATAATAATAATAATTGATATATCCCGGAAAGGGATATATTTGAACAGAAATTTATAAGTGGTTTTTGGCTACTATAACCAAGTAGAATACGGTAGCAGTAATCGACTGGTAAAATATTCGTAGTCGCAGGTAAGAAGTGTAGATCAATGGCGTAGTTCAATGGGCGTCGTTATAGACTTAGCTCTCAGTCCTTTTTCTCTTGACTCTCCTACACGTCTGTCGGTATTTATGATGGACACCAGCCAATCATATTCCAGTGAGGGGGAACACAGGTGTACGCATATTCCATTATATCATTTACCTACATCATCAAGACTTCCCTTTTATATATACATCACTTTCTTTGACCAATGAAAAAAAAAAAAAAAAAAAAAAGTCCGTTCACTCCGAAATCAGTGTCCTTCCTCATATTATTATTTCATGCTGGCGTCCGAAAACAAACAAGATACGACTACATCATTAATAATATTTGATATCCGCGCTGAATACAACACGTTTCGGCCCGGGTGATGATGGCTATATCTGCAAATTAGAAACATTTTTTTTTCCTATGCACACGTGCTTTCCAATGAAGCGCTGAAACCAGAATTTTAATTTATGTTTTTTATTATTATTTATTAAATTGAATCTGTATTTTTAATTCTTTTATTGTCCTTTCTCCTCAATAACGTTTTCTGAGTTTCTTTCACGCTCAGTAATCCTTTGCGTCTTAACAGCTTTATCGCCCTCCTTAGACTGAAATTATTAAAGCATATGTATGTACGTAAAATGAAAATACTTCTGATACCCCCCACCCACAAAATTCTTTGGCTGTTTGCTTGATTCGTTTTTTACGGTTTATCAACCCCTTGTCGGTTACTTAAAGTCGGAAATTATTTTTAGATTGAACCAATTGTAATGGCGAAAGAATCGCCCGAACTAACTGTTCCTTGAATATGTCATAACAGGTGATGAAAAAAATGGGTTGAATTCAACGTAAAAGGCAATGTTTCGATAATTGATTGATTTGTTTTTTTACGGTTTGCCAACCCTTTGCAGAATAATTAAAGTCAGAAAATATTTTAGAATGTAAGAATTCCATTTTTTTTTTTTTTAGATCATAATGATTTAGTGATTTGAAGTTTTAAATTAATTAACCCATAGCTGGGAAAGAAAATGCTGGTTTCTACTTTTCCCAAGGGTATTTGACCGTAAAAAAATATAACGAACCCACTGGAATTGGAACTCGCATAAATTAGAACTCCATATTTATCCATGACTCCAAAAATTTTTCCAAATTAAAAAAAATTAGTATTCCTAAGCGGTTTACCCATTTTAGAGTTTATGACCAAGCTCGACATTGCTTTTTTATGATTATACAATTTTTATTATGTTTCAACGTGTTATGGTCGTATGTCCTAATATTCTTTTTGTTCCTTTTCCTGACAACTACGCTCTTCAAACATTTAAATGTAACATCACTTTTTTTCTTTTTTTTTTTTTTTTTTTCACCCAAGCAAGGCGGGAAGCCACTAGGACGCAAGGGGTTACACAAAATTTGGAGCAAGATCAGATAGGAGTGATAGAGGAAAGGATGAGGAGAAGAATAGTGGATAGATCAAGGCAACTGGAGATGTCGATTGACATTACATTTGAATAGTTGGAGATTATAGCTCTCAGGGAAACTGGAATAGGGAAGGGAGTTCCACAGGTGAGAAATGCGAGACATGAAGCTATTGAAGTAGAAGAGACGGCTACATTTAGTAATTTCGACAGTGAAAGCGTGAGAGCGGGATGCCAGCCTCGTAGGGCGCTTGAATTCATGAAGTCTGGAAACCAGCGAATGCAGCTCCTCGGAGCAATTTCCATGAAAGTATTTGTAAAAAAAAACAGAGAGGGCGACGGCGCGTCTGTGAGAAAGCTACTGTAGACGAGATGCCATAACAGGGCCAATTATATTGCATATCCGCCTCTGGAGCTTATCAAGAACCCTGAGGCAAACAGTTTTAAGGCTTTACCATATATATGGCAGCAATACTCCATGCAAGGGCTTCGTGTTGATTTGTAGATCTGAAGGATCAAATCCTTCTTAATGTAAATTTCCTGGCGCGGGCATTTAAGAAGTCATTATAGTCATTCTGTTCTTGTTTATTATTATTATTATTATTATTTCTCTTCAATAATCCCCCTTCTATCTGAGCGGCTTTATCGCCCAGCTTGGGGTGAAATGATCAAAATATGTAGGTTTATCGCTTGTTTCTTGTTTAAGGTTGGGTTTCCAGTTCCTTTTAAAGTTTTCTCATTCTTTTTGAGTCCCAGTAACGTCCTTGCGTCTTAGTGGCATTATTGCCTTCCTTGGATTGAAGTAATTAAAAAAAACTGTATATAAAATTAAAATACAGCTTAATATTCTTGACTTTTTTTTTCTTTAAAGATTAAAAGTGATATTTTTTTTTAATCAATCAAAAAGAAACGTCAACGTCACTATATCAAAGAGACTATCAGAGAGAGAGAGAGAGAGAGAGAGAGGGGAAGACCTGATTCATATTTCTGTCTGGGGGCGTTGCTTGTTGACAGCAATGATATCACACTAACGCTTTTGAATTCTCTTCGCAAACATGATGTCATTTTTATTCGGCAAATAATCAAATCATCTCGTTCGCAGAACTTCACACAGATTCTTCGCATTATTACAAACTCTAACAGGTCACGTGTAAAGCAAAGAGTGAGCAGTGACCTTGCTAGCTCATAAAGTCGTAAATAGTTCCGTCATCCGGACGACTGCTGAAGATCGGGCACATGGCACCTTAATGAACTAAATAAACCGGTTTAGTCATATGATTACCGTAGTTTTATGCCACGTTCGATTGTTGTGGGGATAAAAACAGGGACCAGCGATTCCGTCTCCCTACAAAGCAAAAGGTCGGGAAGTGACCCGGATGTTCGAAACAAGCGGGAGCTGTTTTATGACTATTAATTCAACAAAGCGGGAAGCACTCCTTGTAGCGGGTGACGGCAAAAAATGGACGGGTTAGAAGAGGGGGGGAAATAAGTTTGGCAATCTCCAGCGAAAAGAAAGAGATAAAGAAAGTAGAGGGTAAGGCCAGAAACAAAGAGAGAGAGAGAGAGAGAGAGAGAGAGGAGAGAGAGTGTGCGTGTAATCGACCAGTTTCGTGGGGAAGAAGAGTAGGTAGGGAAATAAGATTTTATGCACAGGAGATTTTTTTTGTTTGACATGGTCAATTGAAAACACGATAAAACATATTCTGTGTGTGCGCGTGTCTTCTCATTCAGTAAAACTTAATAAGTTGTTTTTTGTTGTGTGTGTTCGTTTATATAGGATCCAGGTTCTACATTTTCAACCACGATTTCAACAAAAACTTCCTTTTTTTTGGCAAGAAATAGTGTTTCTTATTGTCTTGCCTTTTCTTTATTTTTACATTCAGAATGCTTTAAAAATTTCATTTACAAGACAATTGTTTATAATAAAATTCTGTTCAATTGGGTTTTACAAATTTCATTGAATTAACAGTTTTTGTTTCATATTACATTTGAGTTTTAAAAAAAAAAAAAAAAAAAAAACTAAGATGACATGCATGTGCTTTATTAATGCTATTATAAATAACTAGCATAATTTAGTTACTTTTGGTTTTCACTGTATCCAAAGAAATTGAGGCCTTTGTTATAAAAAAAAATACAAATTATCATTGATGAATTTTTCCCCACTTATTGGTTTATACCATAATTTGGACCTGTCCATCTACAGATATATACCAATATACAGACACTAGTAAAAAAAAAATAAAAACC